>VNWY01000727.1:0-30935 GCA_009869845.1 Pseudachorutes palmiensis | reverse complement strand
GTCTAACCTATTATGACACTTCTAACGTTTCCAAACGTTTTCTGAAACGTTTTCTATGCTACTTTAAACGTTTTAAGCGCATTCGCTACTTGGTTACACCCGTTTACAACGGTTTTTTTATTTTAAAGAATTGCGTTGAACTGATTTCATTTTCGTGGCAAATCCACTGTTTAATTTCACGTTTAAAGTTTGTACATTTACCTTGTTCAAATTGTTTTTGGACCTTTCCCTTAGTCACGTCAGAAAGAATATGAACCATTACCGGTTTAAATCATAAATATAAATTAATATGAAATATAAAAAAAATCATAAATCAAATGAACAAAATATAAAATACTTTTTTTATGATTTTTATTTGCTCTGTTTCCTGTATTTAGTAAACGCTTTCATCAGGTCAAAAGGGTCAAAATTACCAGCAACCTTGGGGAAAAGGCAGTTTGTGTGAAATTTTAGTGAAACGGGTTGAACTTTAATTTGATTAATCATTTAATACACAACCATTTAATTCATTCCTGGTAAACTCTTCTTATGTTTAATTTCACATTTAAATTCTCTACGTTTTAGTACTCTTCATTTGTTAACAAATTCAAACATTATCCAACTCCATTTTGCATCAATTAACTAACACAAGTCATTTGAAATCAAGTGTTACATTACCCTACACATTTCACTTACACCCACGAAATTATAAACAACATCCATTTACGAAAGGTTATTTACGAAAGCTAATGAATGTAAACCTATAAATTATTCAAAACAATGAGAAACTCGTTTAATTTCTAAAATAATCCTGACTAAAATTAATTCTGTTGGATAACTTGGTCACCAGAGTTGTAATTGTCGAAACAAACTGACAAACAAGAGAGAAAGGGAAAGTTGAAAGCCGTAGCAAGTAAATACGACTACAAATACGTCAAATGAGCTAGGAAGATGAAATTAATGATATAAATTTATCACACTGATAAATCGGAGGATTCCAGGCTTCCAATCCAATTCATCTTGAGGAGAAAGCGGACTTTCTCCTTTGTATAGAAACACACAGAAAATCTACAACAGAAGTTAGGGTAATAAATATAGGAACCAAAACTTAGCTTTTATTTCCTATCATCTAAAGAGTGTAAGCTACAAACGTTTCTTGCATTTCTGGCATTCAAAACAGATTATAAAAATTACAAATCAAAAACAGAGGTGTGTGATGGTGTGCAATTAATCTTATTTTTAAATTCTTGGTCTTTCGCTTTTGTGTAAAGTCTAACAAACGTCTGAGTCAATGGGGAATGAGATCGATTCCTGTTTTTTAATTACTTTAAACGTGAGTTCACTGCGACTAAAATATAAACTTGTCGTGCGTCCGGTCCTACAATTGTTATTTACGCTACACCTCTGCCTGCTCATTTACATTTGGTTTGAATTGGATATCAGGGTAGTCAGTTCTTCTAGCTGGGGTTGAGGCATGTTGGGGAAAGTTTTGAGGTTGCTGCTGTTGTTGGTGTAAGTGATGCTGAAACTGCTGTTGGTGAAGGTATTGTTGATTCCTGCTTTTCTTCATTGATCCATTGTTGCTTGTTTTTGGAAGCTGGAGATCTGCATAGTTAATACCTTTCTTGGGTTCTATCGGATAGGCTCTTCCGCGAAAGCTACGGTCGCTTTCCCGTTGTTGCTGCTACAAAATATACACCAAAATTAATGGAATGATTATGGAAATTATAAATCACTCAAGCAACTCAAACCACCAAAAGGAAAATAATCACCAATCCAAAAGATAATAGAAAAGAAAATACCAGAAAAGATGAAAGCCATAGGAAAGTCCTTGTCGCATTCGACCTTTGAAGCTCGATAACGCAAAAATTAACTCAGGTAGTAAACAGCACGCAAATCACGTCCTTGAACGGTTAAATATCAAAAGAAAATTATGTTTTTAACCAGGAATTGAAATGACTTAAAGTCAAATC
This sequence comes from Pseudachorutes palmiensis, assembly GCA_009869845.1. NCBI lineage: Eukaryota > Metazoa > Arthropoda > Collembola > Poduromorpha > Neanuridae > Pseudachorutes > Pseudachorutes palmiensis. The sequence goes on along the minus strand of VNWY01000727.1, from coordinate 28,983 downwards.
CGCTTGGAGTCTATTCTTAGTTTTATAATAGGCAAAATTAAGAATGAAAACAAAGCTATTTGTCATTCCTTGTGTTTATAAAAAACTATAAATTGCAAAATGATGATAACATGGAGTTATGTGATACACTGGAAAAAGCATCGTACCTTTTTCTGTTGGGCATGAAAAAGTGAAAGCTCGTTTTCTCTTTGAAGAATGGGTTATCAGAAACGGAAACTTTTACTGGTGATAAGAAGACGTATAAATTAGCGTTAAGGGAGAAAGTGATGAAGATGAGTTGGCCGAGCTTTTAGACAATAATTGGCGGATTTCGGCTGTAGTAGTGGTTTGGCGGTAGCGGCACAAGTGGCGGTGATGACAGTCGTGATACCTTCACAATACGCATATGCGTATAAGAGAGTTATTACTATAAATTACTCAAATATATTTAACTCTGATGCTCATGTTTTTTTTAATTTGAGTGTAGCAATATGATTCGCTGTTTACCAAAACCTGAAACTTAGTATCCTGCTGTGTGCAAAATTACAAAGTGAAAGCAGAAGGGGAAAGGAAGGAGAAAAGGGTTAATGAACTCTACAGAACCCATCACCGACGGCACTGATTAATCCCATAAGCCCAGCCGAATTGTAGACCAGAGCGTGGATTGATCATGGTGGACGTAGGATTGTGATACAGATTCAGATTTGGCGAGCGTGTTTCATTTTGTTTTTGATGTTGTTCGAGTACCTTCATGATGTGGAAATCCGGTGGTAGGATGGGCTCAGGTGGGCGTGACTTCCGTACTCCACTGCTACTACTACTGTGATGGTGGTGGTGGTGATGCTGTCCAAATTGGAGCTCGGACTGTGGAATTGTTGCAAATCCACTTTTACCATTGTTATGATGATGGTCTCGCACGCTACCGTCCATGTCACTCTTTTCACTGTGAAGTCACACGTTTGGAACATCTCATCATTTGACCGTAACGGTCAACAATTTTTAGAAATTCTTACCTTTCTAAATCTGTTGGTTTGAAGTCACCTCGCTCTAGAATTGGTTAAGTGCAATCAAATATCACGCGTCAACACCATGTTTTTTGCAATTAGAAATATTAGATAAAGTGTTAAAATAGTAGCATTGTAAAGAATTGGAAGTGAAGCTAGTAGCAAGCATTTGAAAAGCAGCAATCTTTCTCAAATACAAAAAGCAATAAACATAAATTACCAGCAGCTTCTGGTCTTGGAATTGTAAAACTAATTTTAAACCCTTGAAATTACCTTGATTTCCAAAATATTTGGATACAAGATCAGGAATGCTATAACTTTTTTTGATGACAGTTTGAAATTACTCCCATTGGGTCAAGGGGCCAGTGCAATAACCCAGTTTGGAAGAAGTCCATAAAATAATATTACACGAGGAATGACAAATTATTTCTTATGAGATTTTCCATTCTCAATTCATTTTACTGCTTTTGAAATAATTCCGTAGGCTCTGACAGCCAGATCTCCAAGCCGTTAAACAAAGCCGTAAGACGCACGCACGTAATTGAATTTTAACTTTTTAGAATAGCGGAAAACACAATTACACACATGCATGTCCATAAAGGGACCATTCGTCCCTTCAATAAAAAGCGAGATAGCTTTACGACTGCCAACTTCCCAATGGAAAAATATTAAGGTTCATGTAATAAAAGCCTTTAAGGAGTCCTCAAAAGAATTTGAAGGAAAGTTGAAAATCGTTGCAGCAGGCAGAGCTCGGTTAAAATTTTAGTTGATTTGCCATGCATTTGAAAATGAATTAGTGTTTAGTTGATAGTATTGGTAGAGTCAAAGACTTACGAGAGAAGCACCATTTTTCAGCTTTGAAGGCGTAGAGTATAATTAAGACGACTTTGACTAGTAAGATTAAGCATCCGGCAATTACTCCTATCACCGTTGACATTGACACTGGATCTGGAAGAATAAAATCAAATCCTGCAACAGTTTTTGCTAGAGCGGATCCTCCGCGGATACATTTTGATGATAGGTATTTGCCAATTCGGCCATGTTATGCTCACCTCTCACTTGCAAATTCACAGAATATTTGTCAATGCCACGGTCGTTTTCAACGTTTAAATAGTAATGCCGTGAGTCCGAATTATCGGCGTCTTGAACGCGAAATTTTGCTTCGTAACAGTCATCTCGGTTCGTCTAAATAATGAGGCAGATAACATTAGATTTACTTGTCAGGTTCCTTTCCCCTTCCAAGCAACCTGCTACCGTTATACACACAAATTATTTCGTTTGACGTTAACGATACCACGGGTGGCCAAGAGGAAATCGAAAAAAAAAACGCATGTACCACTAATAAGTGAAGACATAAAATGAGGATGGGGAAGGAAATAAGAAAAAGTAATTGAGATTAGGGGAAAGTAAGGGAAAGTCCACAACAGGGGGAATTCAAACTTGGAGAAAAGCCCATGGGCATTGGCATTATATTGCTCCTACTCTCGCCCTCTCTTAATTGGATGAAACGACCAATAAATCTCCATATTTTGTCAATGTCCGCAAATTCTTATCCGAACACAATGGATACATGAGCATTAAAATGGGAGCAATGGGACCGTATTACCTTCTCAATCTTGTCGGCTTTGAACCGACCCATTGGATAGCCAGCTTCGAGTTGGAGTGAGCCCCATTCCCAAATTGCTTTGGAGGGAGCTGGATTAGAACAGAAGATGACATTCATCGTGGCCAGTCCACCTTTCTCTACTGCCACGTCACGCTCCACTGAATGACGAAGAATCTGTGGGGCTCCTGTAATGGTTCCAGGAAAAAAATGAATTAACATCATACTTGGATTTGGCTACCATGGAGCTAAAAAGGTATTATGTATATTTTGAGAGAAAGTCCTGTAAGGTATTCTAACGATGGAGTGAGTACTTTTGGGGAAAAGCAAATAAGTTTTGAAGCCACAATTTCCTCTTGTAACTCAGGAAGAAAAGGATGAATGTACTTTTCACTGATAAAAGGCCAAATAATAATGTCACATCCTTGACACACATGAGATCTTGGATACGAATCCTGGCTTCGTCCAAGTGCCTCCCTTGTTATCCTACACAAACTTCTTATGTACATTCAATACTTTCTATTCACTTGAGCCTAACAAGAGAAAGGACTTAAGTGGATGGTCAAGTCTTATACGCCTGGAAACACTTGAATTGACTTTCTCCTAAGCCCGTCCGGTTCAAGTGGATAGACAAAAAATGCCAAGGAAGGAAATCCCTACTTCAATACAAAATATCCAGGAAAGATTGCATTCTCCGACAACAATAGATTTTCGTATTTGGCAGGATGACTCGACCTAAAGTTGGAGTTAGACACAATTGTGGGAGCAAACCTATACGAGCTAGTTTCGTTCCCAGCTGTCTTGATCTTCACAATTTAATCCTTCCTGAGATAGTTTGTTCGTAAAACTAAAGACAAAGGTAACTTCGAATGGCTATTTTGTGATGGTGCAGCATTACACATGGAAGGAATGGTCTTCTCGAATATCTGACAGTCAGCACATAGTCAAAACTCAAAAATTATTTCCGAATGACATCACATTGAAATGTCTCTGACATATTGAGCAGACCAGCCGCCAAATTGAAAAATACGATTTCTGAGAGAGAAAGTTCCAGGGGTTGGATGAAGCCGGGCAATTTTGCCGTCAAGTTACAACCGACTGAATTTGATGTGATGTCACTTTCCCGTCAGTTTTGTCAACCAACACCCTGATTCAGACGACCACCGCCCTTCACTGAACTCTCCCAACTTCTATTTTTCCAGAGAATAAATATCCACTCTTGCCCTCCCAGTTGTGGTAAAGGCATTGGATTTACGAATAGAAAAGAAGAAGTGTGATGGGAAACTTTCCACTCCATCCATATCCTGACTGCTGTCCTCCTTCTTTCAAAATTCACTACTCAATTTTTCCAGAACATTTACTTCGTATTCAGACTTTTTCTCTCCCTTATGACAGAATTCCGCAGTGTGTTTTCTCCCTAATAGTGAGAAATAGTTCATGACTTGAGGTGAAAGGCCATATTTTCCAAAGAATGCTTTTCCACTGGATCTAGTTGACTCCATTCTCCACGGAATGCATTATTATTTCTTATAAGTGAGTCAAAGTATATATAAGGTAAATATGTACAATCCAGGCAGCGTCTCGTGAAAATAGGAAACCAGTGAAAGTACCCTAGAGTGCTTTCCCTTAGGGTGAACTCAAGGTGTCGTTTGATAACCTGCACCACCTTGAAGTGTAAAATAACGTAGAGAAAAGTAATCCTAGAGAAAGGACTCCTTCCACAAACACGTCCTCACCCTCCGGTGAAACTCCCTATTGGCAAAAGAGAGAAAAATGGAAGAGACCAATTTCAAACTTTCCTTCCTTATGTTGAGATTTTAATATGACGACCAAGCTGGGGAGCTTTTGAGGGGAAAGCAGAAGAAAACCTGTCGTTCTAATGCTTATTATCCACTGGTAGTAAATTAGTAATTCTTAGTAATTCCATGACTTGTAATTACGCTTTTCGCTTTTTCTGACAGAGCAGATTTCTTTTTTTAACTTACCGTAGACCCCGAGATCAATGGAGTTACTCTGTGCCGTTCTCTCTGACCCGGAAATGACATTTGTAGCTTTACAGATATATTTCCCTTGGTAGTCATAAGTAACGTTGTGGATCACAAGCATCGGATCTGAACCACGAACGTAGACTGTCTCTTCGTTTGCTGTCATTTTCTGGAGCCATTGATATGTGGGTGGAGGGTTTCCATCAGCTTGACATTGGAGGACAGTTCGATTGTACAAACTTGCCGTAACTTTGCCTTCGGGTCGCACGCCGGTGATCTTGGGTGGGTCTGAAACAGAACATAAATTAGGTTAACGGTGTACTATTGAAGATAGTACGTAACAAGACGCAAGATGCAACAAATCTACCGCCCATTCTGACATTTCTATGTGAAAGCTCGTGAACAATTCACAAGTGTACGTTTGAAACCGTTACCTTATTTTTCTAGGGTCTCATAATTTCAACAGTTCTGGGTTTCAAGAAGTCAACATTCCTTTTCCAACTTTCACTTCAACACCCACACCAACGCCGAAAATTTTCAGCTCCTTTTCTATTCCATCCATGCCTGGGATTACTATTTTACATGGTAACACACCTTTGATTCTGAATTTCAAATCTATTCCGGAACCCAAGAATTTGGATTAATTTTGTAATCCGGAAATGGAAACAGCCATTAGCAAAGTCACGTTTTGTAATTAATCTGCAGTGTATATTGTTTCCGTATATCAGAATTCCATCTGAAAATTCTTGGCTTTCTACTCACAATTCTTCGCTTTCTACTCACAGCTTGTTTTTGTATTTTCAGTTACAGCGTCATGGAAATGAGACGACAGAAACAGAGTAAAGTCAATTTCACGGGAAAGAGGATTCCTTTTGGATTTATGAAAATTCCTAAATGTGAGAAACTCTGAGATGTCTTTGGTAAAGCCACATGGATTTTAACCCAAAGCTATGGATGGCAAAACTTTGCATACGATTTTAGCATTCCGGTATACGAATACTTTGAAAAACGCTGATTTAAAATTATTAGTTTCCACAAAAGGGCTCAACGCTTCTGCAACTTGCGGCGACCGTAGTAATGCGTAACCAGCGACATCGTAACCATACAGCGAAAAAGTATAAGTAACTTTCCATCCTTTTACTATAATGTCGTAATAGTAAAGTGAAACCAAAAATCCACAACTTTTCCAGCAAAGCTGAAACTTACATTTGACATCGATGACAACACCAGCAGTTTGAGCATTTCCCAAAAAGTTTTTGGCTTCACAGATGTAAGTTCCGGCATGTTTCCTTACGAGAGGTCGAAACTCAACTGTTTCCTGGTAACAAATTAAATACAGAGCATATTTCAGCAATTTTATTATTGCGCTAACATTGTTAGTTAAATACCTGGAAGCTGTATGTCTGGGAACCTCCAATCCGTCTCCAATTAACTTGGGCTGGTGGATTTGCGTCAGCAACACAACGAAGCGTCACCGGCGTCTTGTTTTCTTCTAAATCGCCTTCCGGTGACCCAACCAGCTTCACTTGCGGCGCATCTAAGAACAAAGTATTCAATTTTATTTTATTTTTGAACCCTGAATAATAAATATTTTTAGAAAGCTTTCGTAATTCCTACGTCTGCGGGAGTGTGTAATAAACTTTCTCCACGAGCTTTTACCCCATAAACGTAGTACCCAGGCAGCTCTGTGAGTCTAATGTAAACTTCAACTTACAGCTTCATCAAACTGGATTCACTCTCCGTGAAATCAAGATATCGTTAAAAACCCATTAAACTTGTTTAGTTTTATTCTTTTCCATTAGGAGAGATTAGGATTTGTGGGAGTTGATGTTGAACTACTTTGCATTTGGAAACAGTTCAAAGTTCATGGAGTCCAAAATCCGAATTAAAGCCTCCGCATTTAATACAGTACCAGGAATAATTGGAAAATTCTTTTAGTTAAAGTTGAATTTCCAAGTAAAACTTTGGGTGTACTTTTAGGAAATGATAAGTTAGAGTCAAAACTTATTTCCGGAATCATTTGTAGGAATTTACTTGCACAAGCAAGAGATTGGATGCGCCAGTTTTGTTGCAAAAGAGTTTAATAGCTTGAATCTGTAGTTTTCTAGTTTTGCTTTTGCAGTGAGTTTATTTATGAGAAAAGTTTGACTAGATGATTACTTATGCGTAACCTTCCTACTACCTATTTAGGACTAAAGCACGTAAGGCACTATTAAAGAATATCAAACGCTGGACGGAAGTTGTGATCTCAAAGTCTCTTAGCTGCTAGAAATTAGAGAGCCATACGCAAACAATAACAATAAAGAAACCCCCTAATCTTGAGAACCTTATTACGACAAAGAAAATTCCCAACTACGATCATTATTGGTCACCTGGGACTCCTATTATTTATGTACCGTTAGTTTCCAAACATGTATCAAAAAAGTTAAGTAATTTAGGGCTTTGCTCTGAATTTAAACAGAACTTTTAAGAAAAATTAGAAAAGTTCTAGGGGAAATGGTTTCAGCTTTATAAAGGTAATATAAAAATTGACAGATTGCTCATAGTATAATACGAAATTGTCCTAATTCTATGCCCAGACAATCAATTTTAAGGTTCCTCGAGAGATGCAGCGACGGAACAAAAACTGCACAGGCAATTCATCATCGTGTTTGGAGCGTCTACCTTCCGGTTTTATAGAAGTTTACATGACATGGTTAATCTTGTTTCCAAAATTACAAACTTTTTATGAAAATTTTAAACAAAGCCGACAGCTTAAATGGAAAGTATTTTGTTCGGATTACTAAATACTCAGCAGCAGGAGTGTCTTGGGTGTTTGTAAAACCCAGAAGTTTGACTAAAGAATAATTTGTGTGTTTTTAAACCTCCTAAAGTGTATTTCTCATGAAATTGGCTTTCCATTTTTCAATTAGAATTAGAATTTGCCCTTTGACGTCAAACACAAGTAACGTCTTTGGAAAAGTTTCTTACGAGAACTTTAAATCGAGTTCCAATACTTTTGCCTGTATCTGTCTCTACTTTCTCCTATTATCAAAGTTATAAAGGGGTCGAAGCCGAAAGTTTAGTATTAACGTGTTATTAAATTCTTTTGAAAGGAGAAAGTTTCACTTCTTGAATTTGACTTAATGTGACAGGTGTTGCTTTGGAATATGCTCCCTTTCAGTGATACAAATTCAAAGGAATAAGAGGTCAATGAACCGATTGCTACAATTTGATGGAATTATTTGTGAAGAAAATGTTTAAAAGAATTTTTCCCCATTTTATGTGTAAATTTAATGACTACAGTAAGGGAATAAATAGGATTAATGCTTCCATGGATGATTTGACATGGAATCCTATCATTTTCAAGAATATGTGCGCTGAATAGAATAATGGTTTTGCTAAAAGCTACGGATCCTTTCTGCAGCAATTTGTGCAAGGCTTCAACTTTTTTTTCATACCATGCGTAAAATCGTTTTCTCTTTGATCACAATTTTCCTAATATCAGCAATCAAATTGAATCCAGTATCATTTTGAAACATTTTCAGATCGCAGGTAATATTTGGAAATTGGATGGTATATTTAATTTAAAACTTTGGTACATCCGAGAGTTCTTTTAAGTTAAAGGAAAGGATCGAATCAAAGAAGCAAATGATTTTCTTACATTGAACATCCAGGATTACTTGCGTGTCTCTGGATTTTGTTGGATAAGCTTCATGAACTGCAACACATCGAAGAGCTTTCGCATTTTGTCCCTTATGGAACGTATAGTCCAGGATTGAGGTTGCAGACCATTTCTTATGGTTATCCTCTTCCGTTTTATTCGTTTGATTGACGCCGACTACTTCATCTTCACCTGAAATAAGAATGTATAGTAAAGTTGTGACTATGGATGATCCGCCGAGCTGGATTTGATAGCTGGGCTACGTTTAATTGTCGTTTTTGGCGGTGAAACTACACCCCATTGCTTCTATCAATGATTCCGAGTGCGCTGTCGTATTTGAGAACCCAGGATCAAATTAATAAAAATGAGGCCATCGGATTGAGTAAGAGCCGGTATCCGGTTCTTTCAGTATACTTCAAAGGAAGTTGGTGGCTCCATGTTGTTGGTACATGGAGTCCCAACTATGACCTAAAAGGTCTAAGATTAATGAACCGTAATGAAAGCACAATGGTCATTCAGAATTTGAAACGGATTGCAATCCCTCAGCACGCCATTCTTCTTCAACAGCGTCGCAAACGAAACCCTTTTCATTCCTTTTCTTCTTTCCACCCAACCGGTCGGATGACAACCTTGCCAAAAATTGAACCTCAGTATAATCAAAAAATAAGGTGGGTTGGGAGGCTGTCAATTTGGGAACTAATGAGCACTAATTAGACAGATAAATGCCTGTCTTTGAAATGCTGTCATCATCCAGTTTAGACACAGCTCGCCATTGGGAAACCTAGAAGCTGTTTTCCTTTTTGTTTTTTTTTGTTGGCGGCAGTGACACAGGAAAAATCATCAAGGCTTCAACTTTCGCTTCCAGTTACGCTAATAACAAATGGGAAAATGTCTTATCAACAGACAGAAAGGCGTGGCTGATTTTTCCTTTGTCTTTCTCCGATCCACTTTCTCCTTCCAACAGAGAGATTAAGAGGCTGAAATTGAATGGAATTGAACCAAATGGCATGGAATGGCACCACCACTGAGGAGAAAATTGGAGTAGTTCCTACTAGTGACTTTCTCCCTAAGACGCTCTCTCTGTGACTTAATGGATTGGTTGGATTAGCAAGGAGACAGACGTAACGAAGTATTCGTTACTTTGGAAAACTTCTCAAATGACTTTCCACGCTGCATGAAAGGAATTAAAGTCGATTTACGAATTGCGAACTGAAACACGTAAAATTGAATTGCGTCCAGTTGGCTACAACGTTTGTTATAGTATCGTAACGCGGCTGCATAGAATATGCATCCAATCTTCCAAAATTCTTGGCGGAAATTGAGAAAAATTGGCTGCGACGGTTGAGTTGCTTACCAACAAACCACTTGAGAAATGCCGGTGGATTTCCGTATCTGCTGATGCACTTGACTGATGCTCTGTATCCACTCTGCGTCGTCAGATTCTTCCCCATGGGGACTTGGGTTCCATTAAATTCCACTTGTGGAGCATTCGGTGGAACTATGTAAACAGAAAAAAAAGGCAATCGGTTTTAATTATTACTCGGAACTAGCGGATGCTTTTACCCAGAGTGCAGTGTAATAACAACAGATTTAGAGTAAAAACCTAAAAAGGCTGGAGGAAGAATTGGGCGGAGGAGAAATGGGATCTGTAAATAATAAATCATCTTTCAACTCCATTCCCTTAATCTACATATTGGAGTTTGGTACTTGAAGCAGGTAGTAAATAATCCTTTAAAAGGAAAGCTTTCTCAATCTGACAACAAAGCTTCTAATTTTCTAAATGCAAAATACAGACTTTTGCGGCTACTGATGGAAATGATTTCTTAAATAATTGCAGATGTTAAAAGCATCAGAAAATACTGAGAAATACGGACTGCTTTCGTCTGCACTTTGGAGACGAGGTGAGATGCTGCACTTATTTCCACGTTTTTAGAATTGCAATAATTGTCATATCTGATATTGTAAAACCATTAATAAAGGACTTCAGTTGCTGATTTTAATGGATGATTTATAGGGACATTAGACAAGATTCCAATATACTCCATTTTCTAAGTAATTCATGTGTAAAGAGTGTTTTTTAAAACTTTAAAAGTCACTCACGTGTGTGGCTTAATGTGCTTCCCAGAATGCAATTTTAGAAGGGATCTTAGAATACTTTTAGTCTAAAAAAGATCACGGATTTTTGTTTAAGTGAAAGAAAAAACACTTCGAGGACGCTTCCCATAAATAACCATAACGAGCCATAAATTTGATCCGAGGGATTCCTTTGCCATTAATTTGACTCTGGCAAGAATTTGTGCAAATGTCCGGATGCATTTAGAAAAGGAAATATCGACGTTTAGTACTTCCGCTAAAGGGACATTTTATTCCATTCTTGGCTTTCGCTTATAAAGATCTGAGTCTAAAGTTGTAGCATCGAATTGGTACGCAATTTATTGTCGTCGCCTCCTTACCCGGTAGAGACCTACTCACTTGGATATCAACAACCGCATTCACAACCCGCGTACACTAAATCCTGTCTTGTCTTACGGCACCGATTACACGTGAATTTCAAATAAAGACAAACATAGGCTTTTAATGTATTTAATAAGAGACTCTCTTAGCCTCATTGTAAATCACAAAAGAGTTTTACACACTTTCGATTACTCTAGAGGCTAAATAATATGCTAAAGCTACGGTGAATTTAGAATGAGCATTTAAGTGACAGGTGTAGAAATACTTTCCTTTAGACAGTTTTGAAAATATTTGATGGAATTCACAATTTAATAACAATATTCTCGAAATGAATGTCTGTCTTTTGCAAGTATAAAACACTTGAAGCGCCTTGGCTTGAAAACAATGCCTTGGCCAAAATGCTAAAGAAATTCAGTGAAAGCATGGAAGGGTGCTGTATTTCATATCAATGTGAATGTAGTGAAAGGAGAAAACAATGTCCCTCGTAGCTCATGTCACCACCACCAAGGAAAGTGCGATTCAATTCAATGCACGCAGAAGTTGAGCTCAGTTTCTTATGTATTCTATACAACAAGGGTCCCTGTCTGGAATAGAAAATGCAAATCCAGAGCATTTTCCAATTTTCTGAAAGAAATATTATAATACAAAAATTTTCCGGCGCAAACTACCACGGAATAACGCTTAACCCTTTACCTTATACAAACCTAGAAATAATATGCAAACGCTGATACACTTTTCTAATATCGCATTCTTCTGGATCTCAATGTCTATGTGCACTGCATTTCAAGGATTAAAGTTATATATAAAACCTTGTATACACGTAGTGTTATATACGTATACGCGTGTGTTGCAAAGAGTATTTTACATTTTTGCTCTTTTTGTAAAGGTCGAAGCTTCCAATTTATTTGGCACATTCATTCACACATACAGATTCTGGAAGTGATACTTATTGAAATAACCAAGTATTTCTGATGCTCCAATTCAGCAGCGTTTGAGTATCGATTGCTGTAGCTATCAGATCCAGAAGACTCCACATGACAAATTATGATCATAAGAGACAAAAGTCAACTCGGAATTGGATTCTTTATAACGTAATTGGCTCTATTCATCCGGCCATATTTCTTTTTCGAAAGTAATTGTGTACGCATTCTGAAAGTTATTTGTGAGCCAATGGCTCATGAATTAAACTATCTTCGTCGTCACATCTAAAGACAGTTGTAATATGGATTTATATTTTCTACGCTTATTTGCTCAGCAAAAGCTACACATTCATCTTGGAATCTACGAAATATTATATTTTAATCACGTCAGGCAGGCTGTGAGTTTGCCAAGATGATCTCCATTTTGTTTACTTCTACGCATCAGACGTTGTGGCTATATGGTTTTATTCTTCCTAAAGGAAGTGAAAGGAATGGGTGAAAGGTGAGAAAATAGTGTGATTCGGCCTTTTCCTCACGTACTATGGACTGCTCAACGTGTTCAGCATCGCAAAAAATTTTTTCCATTGAATTCCTTTTTCCAAATTAAAATGAGCCATTATTCCTTGGTTACGAATTTTGTACCATTGAATGAAATGTGGTCATCGCTTATTGGATTTGGCAACTCACGAAGTAGGCCAAAGACGGTTCGAATATTTTTATGTTGCCGAAGACAATATGCCCAAAACTAGTGCTAGAAATTATCCTGAAAAGTAATGAAAGAATAAAGCTGAGACTTTTCCATCAACATCGCGACTAATCGTTTAAGTTAGCTTCAATTTTAAGTTTGCAAGGATTCGATTGAATTCGCCTTGCGATGTACCATAACGTATCATCACACTTACTTATACAACGCATCGGATGATGGTGCCGTTTTCAAATCTTATTTTAATGTATCTTCAGATGCGCTTCCAGTTAAGCCCTCTTTGGTAATATGATGATGGAAATCAAGATGTCTAGAAGCGTATGATATTAGGTTTACCTTTCCCATAAATTAAGTGGAAACATCCCGAGGTTACTGAAATTGGAACATACCACCAGCCGGTATCTGCTTTGTTAAGAAGGGAAGCAATCAATTTGTATGTAAATTTTACAAAAATCCCTTCCAGAAGCACTTTCATCTTCGTGAAATCGATGCATGGCTAGCGCTGCTCACTCCAAAGTTGCAAGTCAGCGAGGCTATTTGAAGCTTCCCCATGACGAATTACGTTGGTGGATCAAGGATTATCCCTTCAACCTCAATTAATGTGTGCTTCTGAAAGCATCTAAATCCGTATCAACACATACCCTTCGTGAGAGCTTGGCCATATGACAAATTGAGCGAATGAAAATTCTGACATTAATGTAGATCGTTTCTCTGGAGTCAAATCCTAACACAAGACCGGCCACCCAAATTACGGCCTCTTAAAACATCCTCAGCAGTATTGGGCCTATAATTTGGAAAAATATAATGGTCCGGGCAAATGCGTAGCCCATAATTACGTTTGATTAATGTGCGTATACGCGTTTTGTCGATAAAGTTTACTACAGTATTGAACAATCAACCCCATTTCGAAATATTATTTTCATGATGAAAGGTGTTGTAATGCAAATGGAAACATCGATAGAATAGGAGAATGCCTAGAAATGACAATTTCCGGGGAAAGCCATGGGAATGGTTCTGTGGCTAGAGTTTGTTCGGGTTTGTGTCCGTGGTTACTTTCATTTTGACTTCAAATAATATTTCATACAAAAGGAAAGCATTCATATTGTCGCCAGATTAAATTACTGCATTAATTTTGCTTCATTGTAAGCTCAAAATTCGATATAAGAAAAAATTGGTTTTGTCAATAATTTTACTGAAAAATGAAACATGTAATGTCGCCGTGAAGCTCAGGCCTACTGGGGAGCACAAACCACATTTTTGAAGTATTTGACTACAGCTCTAATGTATTTGACAAACTTCGTCAAAATGAAGCCACATCAAGCAGGAAACCACCACGAGTGTGACATGACGTGACAGGTGACATGTTCCCTGCCTGGCATTTAGGTAGAGGGTGATGCACACATAGCCTTAATGCCTTAAGCCCTTTCCTCTAATACGCTTACAATCTGTCCTGGAAATATTCTTATAAGCTCTTTAAGAATAGAAAAGTTTCCAACTCTAAAGTTCCAGGATTATTAGTAATTCTCCTGAAGTCGCCATTGACGCGCATCATGGAGAAAGTAGGACAGAGGAATGTCAAGGAAATGAGAGGAATGACAGAATCAGATAAAATTTGATAAGCATCTCTTTCACCGGCGGCAGCCTTGGTAGAAATATTTTGATGGAAATAGAAAAAGCAAAGATGAAAATTTTGACTTGATCGTATCTACTGCTACACGATTAGGTTACGACCCTGGATAATTCCAATTGAATCTTCCTTGAGTGGATTTTCCATAGAAAACTGGATATTTTAAAGAGCTTACCTCGGACGACTAGTTTGACAGGCCTCGAAGTCAGCGCATCCTGAGCCGCAAAGTCAGACGCCGTGACTTGACATTCCCATTCTCCATCATCGTACTCAAGCGCTGCACTTAAAACGCGGATACTACAGTCTCCAATGTCTGGATTTCCAGCCCATTCGTATTTTCCCAAGTAGATTCCAACGGGCTGTAAGTTTTAATCATGGTGTTATAGTGTTATTGTTATTAGTCGCACGGAAACACGGAGCGCTGGGATGAAGTTATACAATTCCGAAGCTGTAACTGCCCTCATTAAATGGAGCACACAGCGATTCCAGCGCCGTGGAGTTTCCTTACCTTATTATCTTTCTGCCATGAGCATTGTCCTTTTTTATTTAGTATTTTGCACGTCAGTCGTGCTTCTTGTCCTGGATTCACTTCATTGTACTCGGGTTGTTTTTCAAATTGCTGGGCAGCATGAACTCCTGAAATAAAAACGGGAAATATAAAACCGTTGCTTGAGTATGGTGGCGTATTTTGAGAAAAGGAGTTCGGCTAGTTGTGAAAATTCTTGTGTTTTGGCTTATAATTAATTATAGTTCCATGAGTCATGATCCGCAGTCAACCATTGTCATCATCAAGTCGAGACCGTGAACATATTTGATGAAAAATGTAACGAAAAGGAGCTCTCACGTTTCATGTCGAAAGAAGAAATCAAGTCCACGTGAACCCGTAATAGGGTTTGTGGCTTTTGCAATCAAGGATATTCTGGAACTGGTCCCAGGAAAATATCATTAAACGCTTTTCCCAAGGGGATACCTTATTCCTTTTGCGTTCGTTACACGTGCTGCATTGCATTATATTTGCTTCAATTGCACCTCCATTTTTTGTCATAAGGTTTAGACCCATGTCATATTTTAGGCTGCACGAGCTGCAGTGGTCGATTCTCGAAAAAATCAATCTTGAATTCAAACGTATGTTACTTTAGGAGTAAAAAATTTTCAAATTGTGACTTAATATTGGTAGAAAGTTCTCACGGAAAGCCCTAGCATGTCGAACCTGTCATTCATTTAATATTTTGCTTCGGATTATGCTGGCTCCTTTGGCTCCGTGGATGTTCATCTCCACAGATATCGTTTAAGAACTGATTTCTTAAGGATGACGTGTAGCATTCAATTCAATTTCAATGCTCTTCCGACACAATTTTTTTTTACAACGAAATGAGATCAGTCGTTTAAGAAGACAGAAGAATTAAATGCAACTTTAAACTGCAGAAAGTCATCCACGCATGCAACACTTTTCAGTACTTGAATTCAATTATAAGATAAATGATCGTTTCTCACGCAATGGAGTTCAGAACGTCATAAATCTGGTTATCACACATTGGATTTTATGCCTGCAGAAGTTGCTTTTGAAATGAGCATGAGGTTTTCTGGACTAAATGATACTGATCTTAAGATGAGTATCTCACGCACAATGAAATCCAATGTTGTTGAAATATTCAGGTTTTTGCTATGAAATCAGATCCACATTTTAATGGCTTAATTCCTTTCACTGATGTTTTAATCTGAAGAGATTAAATTAATTTCTGGCTGGAAGTTATGGTGTACCAGAGGCAGAATATCTTCATTCCGGATCTTTATGCAGCACAACTGTGAGACCTCCCAGCAGTAAACTTCCTTATCTAAAATTACTGAAACAATTAGCTCAATCTTTGAAGTTCATCAAAACATTTTAAATTAATGAATTTCAATATACGACAAGGCTGTAGCATCTGAACAATGAAGCTTTTACTCCGATTACGCCAAGCTTGACGCTGCCGTAGCCATCTTTGGCCTTTTGTCAGTTAAACAGTTTTATCTAAACAATATCATTCAACTGAGAATGCTTCTGTTCAAGAATGCTCGTAAGAGTCAACCAGGATTTTAAAAGTATACGAGCCCATGATGTCTTTACATGTCACCTTAATTTAAGTACCGTAAGAGCAAAGACGTGACCAACTTTGGACTCTGTGATAAAGAGCATTTCATAGCTTTGTCCAAATTCATTGTAGAATTCATGGAGAATGGAGAATCTTATAAGTGACAGAATTAATAAAAGTGTCAGGTGAGCAGCGAAAGGAGACTTATTTAACCTTGATTAAAAGATCCATTGAGCTGTCCAATATAACTCAACAGTAGGTGGATGAGCATGAATCATAACTGAAGCTTAATTCAATTTTACGAGTTGATTCCACATGACTTATGAAGAATTAGGTAAATCCTGAGAAGAAAAGTTGGTTTTTGGAGGCGTTACAATTGTCATAAAGAGGATTGTATCCCGGGAGTTCAGAACGCACTCATAAATTCTGACCAAGATGGAAGGTTATAGTACCACAGAAAGTACAATTCGAACGAAAAGCCCAAAGAGTAGAGAGCCTTTGGATTAAAACCTGGAAATATGAAACCTCAAGTAAAGTGGAGTAACAAAGAAGCACATAAATATGTCCTGGTAATGTCTACATTCAGAAAACCTCTTGGCACATTCAGAATATTGCTGTAACACTACCGGATTTTCGTAGCTGGATGCTGGCGGAGCATGCTGTAGTGTGGAGTTACAATTTTTATTTTAACGATGATCTCAATATGCTTCCTCCAGTTTTTAGTTTCCGGCGAGTTTAGATGATGTCGTGTCATTCCATCGCCGCCATGAGCAAATATGAAACAGAGGGATCTCTTAATTCATGCGTAATGTCATTCCTCTGCTGTCAACACAATAAATGTGTTCTAGAAAAATAAAACTTCAAATAAAGGATCCGTGTATGAACGTGCTGAAGTGGAAATTTGAATTTCGAAAAGGAAAGTTACAAAGAGACAGTCTTCTGTGGGACTTGGAGAATCCAATTCATTTTCATTCTTGAAAGGCTTTCTATTCTCCAAACTCATCTTAAGAGCTTTTTAGTTGCGGCCAAAAATCCAACGGGAAAACTTCAATTTCTAAACAAATTCTACAATATACGATTGAAGGAAATTAAAACTTGTTGAAACTTCTGCACCCTTAATGCTGATACGGCGAATTAGATTTTTTCAATTTAGTTTTCCCTATAACGTATTCATTATCCGTTGTGGCTATGAACTAAGGTTAGCGGTATGCAGATACCTCACACTTTCTACAAACTTTATTCAATGTCAAAAACAAAACAATGCAATCCTCACTTTTGAAAATTCGTGCCCATTTTCTAATAATTCAACCGGTTTAAATTAAATTTTTGATTAAAGAAAGGCATATCTGTAACAAGGGTTTTCAACGTCTTAAAACCTCGGTCATTAAAAGGTGAAAAATCATTGTTAACGAGATAGTTCCTGGTAATATTCTTTCTTTTGATATGGAACCCTTTGTGGTGAACCCAAGGTTCCAAAAATGTTAAAGATTTAAGAAAGATAAAAACGGGAGTATAAAACTCGTCCGAGATGCTCAGATATTATGGAGAGAATTTTTGAAGCAGAATATGATTTGATACAAAGTGGAATTGACTTAAGCCTGCTTAAAAACACGGTGTAGGAAGAAATATTTCTGAGAACCAAAGTTCTGTCCGACGACAAATAAATAAAAAGCTTCAGAAGCAGAAGGGTCACAGCGGGGCACTTGCCTAATGAATTGACACGAAGGCTACACCTGTTCAAAATCTCCAGAGATGAACTTATTGTACCTATAGCCCTTGACATCCAGGAGTGCTACTAGGGCATGAAAAGGGATAAGTGAATCCACGAGTTAATGAAGACATTTGGGACTTTCTGTGTAGGTCGTGATGGTCATCTAAGCTTGACCAATAATGACGACAGCCAGTCATATTTGGATGCAGAAAATTGTACAATCTCATAAGTTACAGAGTTGGAATTTATATAACTGAGAACATAAAATTTTCTTTTTTGTTCCGTTTTAGTTAAGGAATATGTAAAAGTTAAACGTTTGAATTATGCTGATCATAACGTATTCTTGTTCTTTAGCAAATGGACTTGTTTACTGCAGCAATTTACTTGCTTTTTAATGTAATACAGGGAAATGGAGGGGGGGGGGGCAAGATTTTCGCGGAACAAAATAGTAATTCGTGGGAAGGAAAAGGAGAAAGTATACAGAAACGGAGAAAAGAGTAAACCTCCTAGTCAAATCCTTTGACCAGGACAGTGGTTTGCGGGAGTATCTGTCCGTCTGTCTTTTTAACACGGGTTACGTCACTTGCTAAAACGATTGAACAGAAATCAATCAAAATTAAGCATAAAAATGTCACTACTAGTAAGAGTATAGAGCTTGCCGTGGGTGTACCTTTCGCATATACATTTTATTTGGAAACGCACTCCATTTGATAACGCAGATATAATATACATACAGTGTACAGTATCCATAACCTCCGACTCGAAGTACGAGGTTTTCACTAGAGTCGCTACTCTTTTTCCTTAAGACTGATGCTGAAAATTTGTTGCAAGTCAAGCCAAGTCATTTGTATATGCTGATACCAGTGCAAGACATGCATACATATAAACAAGACAAAGTGGACATGCTCTTGACTTTGAACAAAAAGATCACACAGAGCGAGTTCATTTGTACCGGCGCCCTTGCAAATTATTATTGCCGGAGTGTCACATGAGAAGTGAAAAAGTATCCAAGCTGGTTTATATAACGTTACAACACATTAAACTTCTGGATTTCCTTCTAATATTAAATGACTTTGTTGAATCTGAAATTCATATGAAGAAATTGCTGCAAATTGTCATTAGGAAGAAACTAGTCCAGAGTTTGTGACATGAAAAATTGCATTTCTGGACTTTGGAACTTTGGACAAAGACTTTCCACATGTAGGCAGAGACAAATGAAAGCTTCCACTTTCACTCTCTGATGGGAAGACATTTACTCTTTGAGTTTACGATTGATGGTCCCTTTCATATCTAATACATCTTGTCACCATGTTTGATTTTTTAGATGATTCAGGTTTGCTAAGGTCTTCCTTTGCGATAAGAATTAAGAACATTAACTGTAATAAGGTCCCGTGACTCAGATTATTTCTGTTTTCGATACTTTTGTGTAAAGTTCTGTGACATAATTTTCGTCAAAATTGAAACTATTGAGATTTTACACCTTATGTAGGCACTCGCTATAGTAAAAATTCATAAGAATATCAGACATTTATTCGTATTGAAAGCCAAGGATAATTCAAAACTGACATTCAAGAGTTGAATTTTATGAAGACGAATGGCCACCGATTTTTTTTGGCGAAAGGATTGAGAGCTCTTAGATTAGAGTGGATTTTGTGATTTGGGTGTGAATTCTTCTTTATTTGGATGTATGCATTTTACTACTGTAGCGTATCCAGCCTTTGCAGCCGTAATCCAGCATAAATGTGCGTGTACTCGTCCACTTTGTTACAGAGTCGAAGTAATAGAAAAAGGGAGTAAGATTTGTTTTCAGAAACTTGGCACACACGTGCCGTTGTCGTCAAAAGTTTTCCGCAGCAGCACCTGCAGCCAGGCTACTAAGGCGTGATTTGATTAGTGCGACTGGTAGTGTCACTAATTTGTTTGCCAGTTTAAATGCTTACTGTCAGCTAGTTAGGCGGCTTCGTATTTGATACACTACTGGATCAATCAGAGCTAAACCATCAGCCTTTGCTTCGAGAGTTCAATTACCATATCTGGGAAATCTTCCATACGCTTTCTCGCACGTAGCAGAAGAATCATTCTCTATTTTGACGCTAAATCCATTGACCCTGTTAGACGGCTTTTCCAGCTGAAAGCGAAACCTGACAACTTTGTGCATGCCCGTTTGTTTTATAGGGCGTCAGACCCAACCAAGTTTCCCATACAACCGAATCCATTTGAGAATGATACAATGCTTCTGTCAGAAGCACTTTTCCAGAAATAGAGAAAGCAGAATTATGTGGTGGCTTTTTGTAGCCTTCCAATCTTAGCCAAGCATAAAAAGATCCAGACCAATATTGGAGGATGAAAGGGAAGATGAAAGTGTTTTCAAATGTTCTTTCTTTGAACCAGGATATTTCTAACGTTAAACCCAATTCAATAACAATTTAATAACACCAAATGTCCTCATTTGAATAAAGCAAAAATAGACCTTTCAAAAAACCGGATCATTTAAAAATATATTGGAAGACTATTTATATTTAATGCCAACCAGCTTGGATTCATTATTCGGTGTTATCGAGCGTTTATTCTGGGATTATTTCGTTTTATGTCACACTAAGGAGTGTAGGTACGCCTTGTGTAGTGTTGACTGAGTAGGAAAAATGCATGGAGAATTGGTTAAACTGTCTGTGAAACTGTGACACAGAAAGATGGCACAAGACAGCTGAAGAAGAAGCTTCTGTTTTCTCCGTGTTGTAATTACGAAATGAATTTTGGCTGGAACAGAGTCAGAGAAAAGTCAGTTTGTGTTTTCACTCTGAATTGACATTTCTCATTTAAAAGGAACCCCGTCAAACGAATCTAATTCTTAGTATACTAGCGTAACTACTCGGAGATGTCTGACTTCCTTCCGCTAATTGAATCTACGGTTGATTTTTGGAGTCATTAATCTTCATTCTAAGCATCAAGCGCTCTTGTGTTATTTGGCAAACTTTGCTGAATTATTCATCTCACACCATCACTTCTAAATATCCAAAGCCGCATTCGCAAAAAAAATTAGCAAAGAAATGAGCTTTTGCCGTCAACTTAAATTGCAAACCTTCAGGGAAAAACAAAGAGAAACGCACAAGTGAAAGTGAATACTAATGAAAATAAAAGTAAAAGCAGACTCTCAGAAAGGCTGCCATTTTTACATGAACGGGAAAAATTACACTTGTCAGAGTTAAAAAAAACTAAGCAGTATATATTATTGTTTGAAATAGTCTATGAACACGTGGGATTAAAGACTTGCATGAATGCACACACTACTTTTAACTTATGTCTGCACGGGATCATAACTTTCCTAATCGCTTGCGTATGTTTTCTGTCTAGAATGTTATTTTGCCCTGCATTTCTTTCAGGTGAAGATAAATTGAAGTAAAAGAAAAATATTCTGAAGGAAATGTTGGCTCGACATCATCCCCTTCGACGAGCTTTCTCCTCAAGACGCAGAAATCTTGTTCTGTTTGTTCTCAAGAAGACCATTTTGTTTGGAATCACTTCACACTTACTCGAGTGTTTAAGGAAGTGTTCCCAAAGGAACTTAATCTTCTGTTGATACTCGAGACAGTGCTGCTGCGGTTTGGATCCGTTTCTGATAATTTCCAGGGAGTGGAGAATAAGTGGACGATTTCCAAGCCAAATATGGTTCTAAACGCTATGGGTGAAGACAGGATGAAGATGCGATGATAAGAAGATCAAGGCTCCATTCAACAACACCCGAAATAGTCAATTCCAGTTTTATCCACCCATTTTCTTTATAATTCTCTACACGTCTGATTCCAACTTTCAAACACTTCTGAATGATTCAGTCCTCATCGCATATCGCATTTAGATCTCCATTGTTCCATAAAAAGTCATTCGAAATCGACCAAGTTTTAATGGAAATCATTTGATACCAAATACGCTAAATAAATTAAGTTCCTTTTCTCGGGCATTCAGGAGGCCATTAGATAAAGTCATTTCTCATTGAATACATCTATTCTGTTTAGATAATTATTTGGAAGTTTTAATTTCTTTTATAATGGATACTGTAATGTAAAACCGTTTTTAGCCACTACCAAGTTACCCTTGGAATGAAAAAATCTTATTTTAAGATCATAATTGTTGTTGATATGATGAAAATTACATCTTCTAGCAATGGTATTGCACATTTGTTTTCTAATAAAAATCACCGCTACTCGAACTCTATTTTACCCATACTCTTTTGCTAGACAGATAAATCAAACTCTGGCGCTTAGCGCACACACACGACGTAACATGTGCGAAGGTGACAAGACGTGTTCCTTCACTTAATCAGTTAATGATTTGACACAAGGCATGTATCCCGCTTATCCGACCAATGATATAAGCTTCTAATGATCTCACAAAACTTTTGGCCTGTTGTGCTCAGGCGTTGATAATGTCAAGACATTCTTATACAGGAAATGATGACAGTGCTTTTAAGGGCGTGTGATGCGTAATTCTGTTTGGGACATGAGACAATGGCTCTTATCTCGAGTGGACTTTAGCATAATTACTACTTAAGGGCCCATTACAGGTTTCCATGAGAAGATTCCTAATGAGAAATTATTCTTTATGACTCGGGAGGGTGAAAGCGTGATCCCATTATTGTGGATACTGCTCGAGTTATATATTGTAATTTGATTGCATTTTTCTGTGTATACATCGTTATGTACTTTACACGCAGAATGCCATAAAAGTATGAAATTCAAAGCACAGCATTTGCATGCAAAACCTCAAAAGGAGTGAAGGAACCTTGTCTACTTGAGAGGCAATTTCTTGACAATCATTAATCAAGTACTGAATCTACTCTTTAGGGATGGGCTAGGCCCAATAAATTTTTATTGCGACACATCAGGCTATGCAAATGGTGATGACAATGACATGACACAGCACTTGCTGTGTGCAGCAATTCACCACAAATTCTTGCTCTGTCGACGGAACTTTATGATGTTTAGAACGCACTTTGACATACCATCATATAGGTGTTGGAATTACGTTTATTTGGCTGTTTAGCATTTTTAAATTATCGTTTGTATTCCAAGACTGAATTTTTTGTGGCGCATCACGTACAGAAATGTCCCAACATAACCAATCTCCATCATACTTAATTGTGAAAAAATCTTGTCAGATAATCAAGCAATTCCCTTGCCGAATTCGGAGTTCCCATTTTTATACAAGTCTTGATTTATTATCTACTTGGTCGTGTAATAAATCAGGTCCTTGTTTCGAGCCAGGCGTCTCTCTTGGGAAAATGAGCTTTGGAGCATGTCGTCAAATATTACAGTCTTATTCATTCAATATTCAACAATTTTACTGTACAATGATTAAGATACTCAATTTTCAATTAGATTTTTATTAACCAGTTGTGGCCATTACTTTCACCAGAGCGTCCTTCATTCCATAAAAATTTCGCCTTTTAACTTAAAATATGCATGGTAAAGAAAAATTAATTTCAGGGGAAAAATTCGATTTGTCTCCCAAATATAGCGTGCTTTGTTGAGAATATGACGTTTAATTAGAACGTCTCGACAAACTGACAAATCGACAGTTTGGACGTGAACTTATATTTGTTCAGAACAGTTAATTGCACAACATTGATTGCAGTGCCATGAGAAAGTGACATTCTGAGCACCCTCGATTAAGAGAGGAAGAGAAAAGGAACAATTCAAGTTTTTGTTCATCGGGTGTGAACTCAAGAAAAAGTTGGTGAAAGAATACTGGTCAACTTTCTCCATGCTCTTGTTTGAACTCCAACCTCTGAATGAGGTTGCACAAGTTAACATTACACCTGACTCTCTCTTTCCATTTAGATATCCCAAAAGAATCGGAATTATTTCGGAGTTTTATGGTTCTCAGAGCTCCAAACGCCAAGAGAATAATCATTCTTGCTCAAAACTTTTCTAGCACGTTGCATTGTCCTAACACAGCAGAAGGAAAAGTAACAATCATAAAAACACGCACACCTTTTGTTTACATTAGCCCCAGTCCCCTTGAGAAAGTCTAAAATTGTCTGCATTAAGGACTTGGGGAAAAGCAATTACAATATAAAATACCCGTCTCGTCTCCTCAATGCGTGGATAAGTTTGTAAAAAAAACAAGACTTTCTCCACTGCACTGTCAAACAGAGTCAACAGAATCAGAATTTCTTTTCCTTTCAGAATATCGTGTAGCTGTTTACAATGGCTTTCACTTTAAAACGGAAATTGCTCATTTTAAATCAACATAAACATGATGACAAATTGAGACGTGGAGGAGTATATTGGAAGGGATCTGGAATAAACCCCCGTTGGATCAAGGCTCTCTCGGTGTCCTGATCCATCATCCATTTTATATTTCGAGATATTTTTTTATCGAACAAGAAGGCGTGCAAGGAGTCACTTCAGCGTCTAACGACTGAGGCAGAAAACACCACCGGAAGGAAATAATCTCGAGAAATTGGAAGTAGGGGATGTGGATAGACTTGAAGATCGGATGGGCCAAGGGAATCAAGTGCCGAGATGTTGACTTGGAAGAACCTTCGTAATCCATCCAATTACTCGCTTCCAGGTATTAGGCTTGCCCCTTTGCTAACAGAGTAGTCTTAAGTGAAATTGCTAGCTGCTGCTCTTTTCATAATTACGTAAATGGAAATATATCAAAGCCCAAGATTACGCTTTTCAAACTCGTCAAATTGATTTTTCTTAAGAAATCCATGAGAAAATAGCCATTGGCTAAAATCGAAAGGACTTGTCTCTGAAAGGCTTAAAGTGGAGTTTGATGCTTTTCAAAAAACTACCGAGCTTTGCACTCCATTTCCCTTATAAGGATATAACTGTCTATCTCATAACGATGCTTATTTCGTGTTACGTGGCATAAGAGAGACGTGAGACAGTTGTGAAGTGGACAACGCATAAATTGGAATTTTTGAAATTGAATTCAAAATCCTCAAGTTTTCAGTTCAAATCATCGCTAACATGGGGATTCTAGCACTTCAAATGCCAATATTGTAATTGAAGTAGTACTGAGAAATGTAGGACAGCAAAATATTCCCTTTGGTTTATGTACAAATTCAGGGCCTCTTTAGAATTACCATTCTCGAATTGTGGATGGAATACTGAGCCTAGTACGTTTGAATTTGGTTTTGAAAAATAAAACAAAAAAGGAATTCCCGTAGTCCATTAGGCTGTTGTATATGGAACATTTTTCCATTTTGAAACCCTATTGGTTAAGGAAAACATCATTTGTATTCTCCTCTTTATAAGAATGTATGAATCTCTTGGTAATAATTTCACAATTCTACCGAGACCCACACTCCTTTACCATTAAAGGAAATGGAGAGAAAGTCCTTTGAAGTTTTAAACTCTTGGCGCAGATAGAGTTTCCTCTAAAAATTGGGAATAGATAGGACCAGTCTTTGAAAGGAAGTGCTAGGAGGAGATGGAATTGAAAGACACTCTAGAGTTTTCGCAAAGGCATAACTTTGGAACCAAGAAAAACATCAAAGGTGACTTTCACCATTGGAGTAACCTAAATGCACATCCAGTAGAATTGATTGTGTGGAGGAAAGTTTAAAATGGAAAATACACCTGTGAATTACGTTTCAAAGACTTTTCCTTTGACAGTTTGCATAATGCTTCAATGAGTAGACGGAAAAACAAAGCCCTAAAGCTTAATTGACACGACGCAGTGGTGTTGACACATTTTCCTCCATGCACTTCCTGTCGATGTAATTTAAATGAAAGTCTTCCCCCGGTGAATTTTATGTTTTCAGAGGACTGCCCATTTTCAAATGGAATTCACTGTGTGGAATGAAGTGAATACAATGTAAGCATCTCATGTTGGCTTAGGCTTTTACAAATGGATGCATTTGGGATTTCAACTCTGACACAGAGCGGAAATGAGCATTTCCTCCATGTGACTCCTGGTCAAAGTAAATTCAAAGGCATTGACACTGTTTACTTGGAATGACACCAAAACCGAAAAGCGGTTGGTCTGGGATTACTTTCTTTTGAAAATGAACAGCCAGCTCCCTAAAGTGATGTCTTGCGTAGCAGTCGAGTGTGAAAGAAAACTTTGCTAATGAGATAAGATGGACAGCACATAGGGAAAGTTTCATTTCCTCTGTGCCCTTTCCACAGATCCGTTTTATAAGTCTGCTGCTGATTCATTTCTTTCACTGCCAAAATTGAGAGGAGAGGCTACTTTAAAAATGGCAAGGCTGCTTGAATGCTTTACGTGAGGATTATATTTCCTTTCACTGAGCTCATACAAAAAAAGATTGGAGAAAGTCCCATGGCCTTTTATGATTAAGTGTTCCAGTTTCTTCTAATTTCCTTAGCGATTAAAGGCACACTAACATGACAGTTCAATCCTTGCCTTGGACATTGAGAGATTGTAAAATGAATCCAATCATAATGGCGTAAAATTAATCGCAAAATCTCCTTCCTTATCTTGAGGGAACTGCTTGCAGAAATAAGCTTCCATTAGACTTATCCCAAGTGGCGTATTTGTCATTATCAAAACGGCAATGTCATCAAGTTCCAAAATGACGATGTGGAAAAAAGTAGTACGTATGAGAAATGATAAAATTGCGCGGATGCTCAGTAGGAATAAATTGGTGACAAGGAAGCGAGGGGACATTGACTTTGCAATGTGAAAAGAATGATTGCATGAGGTACAAGAGTAACATAATTAACTCCCTCGCTGAAGTTGACTGTCATTGTCATCATCTTCCGGCCATGATGGTAGTTCCTGTCAGGAATGAGCGGTGCTCATCCACACTTTTAACTCCATGTGCGTGCTAGAAGATTTGTTACATCATTAGTTCAGGGAATGAAATATTTGAATCATTAACTTGGCAAGCCCATAAAAGGTAAAGTGGCAAAAATGAAGATTTCTGATGACCACCGCCGCTGGTGTTACCATTCTCATAACTTTCTTGTCACAGCTTCTTGGACATTAGGGCCAGACAGATTTTCATTGTCAGAAATTCTGGAATTAATTTCTTCTTACTAAAATCCCACGCATATGCATTATGTGTAAATTGTGAGAATTTTAAACTGCAAAAACTGGTGCAACTACACACCCACATCGAGTGATTAGTTGGTTGAATTTTAATCTGATCTTTTAGCTGCTGCCGATTTCTTGCTTTCTCCGGACCACCCGCCCGCTTTTGGAGATTAAACGTCGTCGTTCTATGTAATTTCCTGCTTTAATTTCAATTTCACTGCTATCCAGGAAAGGATTTTTAGACCAGGGAAATGGAACTGATTTAATTATTCACTAAGCTCTTTTGCTAACGAGTGCACCCAGGTAAAAATCCTAGAGCATATATACCCGGTGTAAGATAAAAATAAAATGCAAATTGGTTTTAATTACATCCGGCGGGGCCCTCGTAGGATTACCCGCCCGACTGACTGATGGGAATATTCCACCGTGCCTTTATTGTCCTGGCTCGGATTTTAATTTAGGATAAACCGCACGAGCCTTTGAGAACTACACTTGAATTTTATATGCAGGAAAAAAGAATTAGGGAAATTGAAGCGGGACAAACCACGGTAATGGGCGCGGTACGGTTACGTTCCGCATGAGAAAATGTCCAAATCAAGATAGTGCCGGGGACCAAAATTATCCGCGTAGGACATTGGACCATTTCCATGAGAAACAAAAAGATATGACGGTTTTTAGGGAAAAGTGCTCCACATTTGCAATTCATGGAGAAGTGTCAAGGTTCAGAAGAATTGAAAACTAAGCACCAGAACCAAAATGGCTGTACGAGTAGCTTGCTTTTCTGTAGGAAGAAAAGGCCAAGTGTGGGAGCCGGGTCCATTTCGAATAGCCAAAGATTTCTTACCTGTAAAGAACAAACAGAAAACGCAATTATTAATTAACTATGATTATAGCTTCATTAGTTACATAAAGTTATAACATTTTGCCTAATCATAATCATAAGAGATCCGAACGTACTCATTTGTTTGTTTTATTTGCAACGGTAATAAAGTTAACTTTTAATGAACAGCAATTCGCATGATTGATGATACACACTGGTCATTGTGCCGGTGAACCTGTGGCATCTACCAGCATCCTGGAATAATTGTGTGTTTTAGCTTTGAAATTAAGTTGTGGTCGTGTCTCACGAGAAAGATGAACCCGGTCTTTATGAAAATCTAATCTGTTCAGATGGATGCATTTAAGATGGGAGATAAAGCACGAACAGTATCAACGGCGACTTCAACTTGGTTGCACTTGACGCAGAAAAAATGCACCAGAAGAGTCACTCAATTTTGCATTCCCGTTTCAAGGCAATCTTCCTAATTAAACAGAATCCGCTATTTTGCCCATTGGCCTCTCACTTCCGGTTCAGAAAATTCTTTCATTTGAGATCTGAATCTGAATTTCCATATTAATAACCTTTGGAGTTGCTAATGAACAACTTTTCAAAAAATAGCGAGTTCAAATGCGCGTCGAGAGAGACGCGAGCATGGAATTATATCCTTTATAAAGATGAGCTGGGCGTGAAGGATTCGTCCTCACGATTCACTTTCGTTACGGAATACAAAAACTAAAAACAATGAGATCATTTTATGAAGCATGAATTCTTTCACTAATGAAAATCTATGCTATGATGCACCGAAGCATTAATGCTCACGGGAAAATAATAAGACAGTTTTCAAAAAGGATTTTCATCGCTTGACCAGGTTCAAAAGTCATATTGCTGGAAAATTCTTTGTCTTTTTATCGTCTTGTCCTACAAAGCATTCAAACGGAAATGAAAATCGTAAGCTTTTTTTTGCCAAAAGCATGATTTCAAAGGAACAAACAGTAGAAAAATTCAATAAAGTGTACATAAAATATTATGTAGAATTTACTTTCCTTTCTTTATCCGGTGCGGTATTGTTAACGGTCTAATTAACCATTCTCGACTTTGTGGATTTTGCCATAACGTTTCAATGCACGTAGCTCAATCTAATCTAGCGCTGCTTGAAACCGCAAATTCTCACTACTACGCCAATTCCTTTCTTCCGATTTGTAAAACGAAACTGGGTTGGTTATGGGAACTCTTCCCACGCGCGCTTTAATAAGACGAGTGGAACCGCCACAACGGTCGTATGATTTTACATATACGCAATGAACTTTATTTGGCCATATTGTCCAACTTCCCACAATGAATGTTGCAATTAATCTACTTTTTTATAACGAGAATGCTGTACCACTAAACCAAGATTGCTCAGCGCAGACTCCCAGACACTATTTTCAAGTTTATACCATTCAGCATAAAT
>VNWY01000726.1:0-30945 GCA_009869845.1 Pseudachorutes palmiensis | reverse complement strand
TGAAGGAGTTAAATGAGATTCTAGTCGAGATTGTTATATATATCAAACGGAAGCAGCAGAGAAGTTTTAACTGCTTCCGTTGAACATGCAATGTAACTCTGAAGACCAATTGAGGCAACTGAGGTCAGAGTCAATTGACCTTTAAGCTTGTTTATGTGTGTAGTTGTTTCGTTGTGATAGAATTAAATTGCTCTTGTTCTTTTGGGGGTCAACAGAACCGACAAAGGACGCCGGGAGTCTTCGTTTCTAGAATTTTGGACACAATTAGGATCTAGTGGGAGAATCTCTACCTATGTGTCATGTCTACCTACATTATGTGAATGCATCGTCAAGCTCAAGCTCCTTTCCTGCCACTTCAAATCATCCACACATGCACGGAGACTTACAAAAGGTGTGCGCCGTCCTCTTGCCCTAGAACGAAGGTCCAGGACAACGACAGAAGAGGGAGGAAGTTTTCTTTTATTCAAGTTGATCAAAAAAGTTTCAAAATGGACAACCAATAATAAGTACAATGGAAAATTCTATACAGATTGAAAGAGAGATTGCGCGTTGACGAAGTTTCTCATTCGACAATCTTATTATCCACAATAGATTTGAGATGCAGCTGCTGCCTGCAACTCTTGCAATTGCGAAGAATGATAGTATTCATTCGCCTTTTCTTTTCTCTTTTTGATTGGGTCAAGCAGTAGGCCGCAATTATGACGACAATGAAGACTGGTACGGCGTAGATAATTCCCATTCCACCCATCAATACGAAAGCTCCGACCAGCCCAAGGCCACCGAGGATGGTCAAAATCCCATACATGGCGAGGAGAAAGCAGTGACGCCGAGTCCACTTATTCTTTTCGCCCATGTCGACGGGAACGGGGATTTTAGCATTCTCCGGAAGCACCCCTCCAGGGTCTAGGTGCTTACGACACCGGGGACAGTCGGGTTGAACAGGTGCCGGCGTATCGCTCGATGATTGTCCTATTTCGATTGAATCGTGTCCTGATTTCCCTGCTGTGCAGGAAGATGGCGGTTTTTCTTCCGGATACGGGGTCACCTGGAAGGAAACTTTGGATTTCATGATGTATAGCCAAGATAGGGTAACACTTGACACAAATTGGAAATTCTTTTCTTTTGAAATGGCGCAGGTATTGCGAGCCCGCGATAGAATCTTCAGCGTATCGATGACAACTAATACTCCCTTTGTATCCTTTGAATTTGACTCTAATGGCCAATTTAATAATTTTTGTTGTTACGCCCTTAGACTGGAAAATAGAATGCGATGAAGCATTGGATTTAAACTATTATTTTCATACTTTCTGGCAAACTGCGCCAGACTTTGGAGCACAATGGAATACGGATGTTGAAATCAGTGTAGGAAAGACTGATCGGTCTCATTAAAATTCGTTTCTGGCCTTAGCCGAGGCGAGTACATGTTGAAACCAAGGAATTGATTCAGGGGGCATAAAATATAGGACTGTGTGGTACATGACCGTGGAACGTGTGCCTCACCACACCTCTCATATAAAAATGTCACGATGCACCTGAGAGGATTTTCACCTTCGGAATTTTTATTGCATTTCAATTAGCTTCAGCAGCTGCGACATTCAGAAATAATTTTTGATTTGGAATACATTTACTATCGTATAACTATAAAATTTTAAGATTCTTTACTCGCATACTTTTGGGAAAATCAGTTCATAACTTAAGCCTAACTTAAATCCATTCTCAATCTCAAGTCTGCATCACGGCGCTTACGCTCAGTACCGATTTCTGTTCATTTGGGTCATTTGCATAAACTGGTAGCCACTGGAAACACCCAGAGTCTTCCTACACAGCGGGCAAGTATGGGTGACATCTGTAAATGTCTCTGCCGCAGCTCGATTGCGCATCCTCGATGCCCAAAGAGTCGAAAACACAAGCAAAATGACCAATCCAGGCATAACAAAGAGTGTGATTGTTGATCCAGCGAACAAAATCAAAAGTCCACACATAACGAAAATGAAGATGAGGGAGCCACCGATGGAATAGTAGGCTCGGCTCCGACTTTCGAACGACGGAGAACCTGATACAGCTGTCTCCGTGAGTACAGGATTGGTACAAAAAGGGCAAACCACGGCAACGCTGGAGCGACCAGTCATCATTATAGCGCTGTGAGCTCCTGCATGATGCATGTAGTTTGGATTTGCCGTTTGCGGACCATACGATGGCGGTGGCTCTGCTGGATACGTATTATATCCTGGATTAATTATCCCGCTGATCGACGGTAGCGGTCGAGTCACAGTGGGCGGAGTTTCCAACGGCTTTACTTCTTCTCTGTTTTCAGTTTGAAGCTCGGCGACTGCGCCTTGAGGAGTCGAGGACGGCTCCATTTCTCAGCTGGGCTCCAACACGTATTCTACACTGAAATAATTTGAAATGGAGAGGTCAAACTCTGGTCAATTGAGGTAGTGGACTGATTACAGAATTCTATTCTGGCTATTGCAAGAGCTCGTGAATTTTCTTGTTATCATATGATTAAAAAAGCAATTGAATGCGTCAATCCGTTTATCTTATCAGTAACTTTAGTCTAGCACCGCTGCAATTTTAACAAGGAAGTAAACTGTTTATTTCTGTAGAAGTGTTGAGAATAACACTTTATATGTGTGATTTGGAATTATTATACTTTTAGTGTCGTTGATAAAAGTAGATGCTCCAAAGGCTCATGCAATCGCTTCAGGATCTTTACTGGATAATGAATCCCTAGAAATGGATGAAAGTTGTCAGTTAGATCACAAAAGAATCTTTTTGAGATCCTTTTGTCTTGATAGGAATCCCAGGAACAAAGTAGTCCATGGGAAAATTATGAGTTTGCTCATTTTTTAAAGGCCCCAATTGACTCCACGACGATGAAGTTACAAGTTAGTTGTGTGAGACTTCTGATCTTTCTGGAATTTCGACTGATGGATTGATGCAGAGGTCAAAAGTTACCTTCTGTCCTTCCTCGTTTGTCATCGTGGGAAAACGTCAGAAGCCCATTTAGTAAGAAACTGACACACTGAGCAATTCATTCCTTCCTTTACATCACCGAAACAATTCCAGGAGTTTCTACGACGTTGATGAAATTTGCATCCAAGAAATCAGGAAAATGTCAACGTCACACCAAAAATGTCCAGGATAACACCAAACAAGGAAATTTGTGGCTTCCGATTTGGCATTTGGCATTGGCAACTTTGCCTATAAGAAATCGGGCTTTTGGCTCTCCAAAGTCACTTTTAGCTTGCACTTTCAAGTAATCTCTGACATTTAATTTTGTCATGTCCGCTGTCTTGGGCTCAATCAAGGGACTCTTCACAGGGATCAAGCACAAGAAGATTTATATTGACAATGCGGGTTTTCGATTGCACTACAAAGTCACCGCTATACTTCTTCTACTTTTCGCGGTCCTCATACTCGAGCGCCAGTACATCGGGGATCCAATCGACTGCATCGTCGATCACAAATTGGCGGACAAACTCATCGACGCGTTTTGCTGGGCTCGCGGGACATACACCCATATCGAAATCACACGTAAAGGAGAAGACGTCGGAAAAGGTAAGCGACGATGAGCTTTTTAATTCCAATTACAACCTAACCTTTTGACTTTTAGCTCCTAAAGTTGAGGACGACGTGCATTACATCCAACGGATACTACAACAACGGAACAAAGCCCCGCATACGACACTAGCTAGGGAATTTTTCAACTACAAGGGAGGCGACGTGGACGAGCGAGTGTATCACAAGTATTACCAGTGGGTCTGGGTCTACCTCTTCTTTGTCGCCTTTCTATTCTACTTTCCCCACTACCTGTGGAAGACTTGGGAAGGAGGACGGATGCAAACCTTCGTGGCAGATCTAAATTCATACATCCTCTCAGAAGAAAGCAAAAGGAAGAACCAAGAAGCACTTTGCAACTACTTTTGTGACAGTGGAAACGGTCGCTGGGGAATATTCTGCTGGACACCAAGGGGAAACCATACCATCTATGCGCTCAAATATTTCTTCTGTGGTAAGTTCTTCCGGGAAATCCTTGTCCTCATTTTTTGGAAAATGACGTTTTTTTTAATTCCAGAGCTGCTCAATTTCATCAATATTTGTGGTCAGTTGTACCTTCTCGACACTTTTTTCAACTATGGATTCAGCACATATGGCCTTAGCCTTTGGCGCATGACCGACGCCTCGCCTACTGTTAGGAATGACTACATGACCAGAGTGTTCCCTATCCTGACCATGTGCGAAATCCCAATAATGGGACTCGGCGGTGACCTCGTGGGTCAGCAATCTCTCTGCGTTCTCCCAATCAACCTCCTCAATGAAAAGATCTTCATATTTCTATGGTAAGAGACCATTGACCCTGGCCTTTGAGTTGGCTTTGACTTTGTTTTTATCCCTCCTGTCCAGGTGCTGGTATCTTTTAATTCTCACTGTGACCGCCATGAGCATTTGCTACCGCATTCTTACCATGTTCCCATCCGTTGTTGTTAAGAAATGGCTCATCCATCGGCTCAATCACTCCATGCCTGCTGCCGACGTTGACACAATTTGCCGCAAAGTTGACTTTGGAGATTGGTACTTTCTCTACCTTCTCGGGAAGAATATGAATCCAATCTACTATGCCGAGCTCATCAAGGCTCTTTCAGTTCGGTACAGTGACCGTCCTCTACTTGCACAAGCGCCTTGGAGCAATGACTCAACACCTAGAAAGCTGTCGTTTAATGATGTTTAAATATCAAGAGAATTCCTAAATGCATAATACCAAGGTCAGTGACACTTCCCGCAAATTGTTTCACAATTGCTCAATCTGTACCTGTGCGTTAATAAAATCCAACGCTTGTTTTTTATACTAAACTGCCTGTTCCATCCATCTCTTTCATATCAACTTCAAATATTTGTAGTTATGTTGTAGTTGTGTGTAAAAGTTTTGATGTTAGCGATGAGGTTGAGTGATGATGATGTCAGTTGAGTCGAGTGATGAATCCAGGGTTTGATATTTTAACAGATTTTAAGATTACACTGCTACATTGCGTTGGAATTGTTGGAATTTACCCCTTTTCCGTCATGGCGTTGCCAGTGGAAGTCACTGCTCCGTTTTCTCCATTTGCCACTCACATTCCAATGACATCTCAATGGAGCTTCCATTAATAATTCAGGTCCATCTCAGTTACTCAGCAGATTCAAAAGGACTCTCATCAACCACCATAAAATCCAAGGAACTCAAACAATTGGGAATGCCGGAGTTCCTCAAAGTCAGGATTCTCTGAAATCTGCTTGTGAATTCCAACACTAATGAATCCATTGGACTAATTTAACCATTTGAGTGGGAGAGCAATTAGGACTCAATTACTCGTAACTGAAGGGTCCGTTGTCCCTTGGATAGAAGCTTGAATGAAGGGACCTTCGGTTTGTTACACATTATGAGTTCATTCGTTACAATTACGAGATGGGTCCTGCAAGATATACCTTTCATCCTGCCTAATCAGTGCTATTGAAGCGATGAAAAGTGCCTTACAGAAGCGCCTATAATACACGAAATGTGATGAGGGTGATTAGGATCAGTTGATGAGAACGTTGAGCGAGGGAACTTTGTTTTGGATAAGCCGCTTCCCGGATCAAAGGGACGAGTGGTTGACAATGGGCAAATGAGGTCGTTTACTTGAAGAGCTTCATTCAAAAAGTCCATGGGTTTGTGTCGTCGGCGGATTATGGACACACGACACTCGCTGTCATGCTATCACAAAGAGTGCAGATCCACTAAGGGGATCCATGCTGATGCTGGGGAGAAAGTCTGGAGAGAAAGTTGGTAGGAGGGATTTGATGATTGGAGGCAAGCTCCGCCCACACATTCCTCCTCCCCCAATGAGATTCTTCCGTTGATCATCCTGGGTGAAAAGAAGGAAGATTGGAGCGGCGTCTCTTTCAGTCTTTGATCGCACCTCATTATTCTTCCACGTGCCGAAGAAGAGCCTTCTCACACAATTCATCTCCATTACCTTACCACTCCAATCAGACAAAACAATCGACAGGGGAAACAAGAACAAGATTGATCAGCTACACAAAACCAGTATGAGGTGAAAGTGTGAGAATTTAAAAACAAGTTTAAAAGTCCAAAATGAAGCTAAGGCGAAAGTTACTCCAGAGGAATTTTCTCCATTTTTCCTCACTGGCGTCGTTCCTTTTTATTTTCCCAATTTTCCTCACAGAATCCAACAGGTGAGCTACAACGCCGTTCAAACAAAATATTTTGACTAAGTGTTTGATAAATTGGAAAATAAAAAAGCGCGACATTTCCAAATCTGGTAAAAAAAGTTAAAACGTTTTTGCACTTGCGTAGTTCCGAATCTATTGTTAGTGTAATTGGAAGAAAAACTTACACGTTGAGTCACTAAACTAATGAACGTTAAACTACAGCCACGCCCATATAATTTGTCTGTACATGTCATTCATAATTCATCTCATGCGTTTCCTATGTTTTTGCTCTTGGCACTGGGAAGAAGCGTAATTTTCTCCGCACGAAAAAATTAATGTTCGTTTCTTGAATTCTTTTTTATTTGCTCAAAGACTCCGGATTTCCTTTTGTCTCCTCCTTTGCAAACAATTTGCAATTATTCTCTACATAAATCAAACAAAGGAATTTACGTTTATTTACATTTCCCGTGTTCTTTAATGTATGAAATATTTGCAGCAATGGTCAGGACAATATGCTTCGGCGCAGAAGCTTTCAATTGGCAAAAGAGCGAAGCAATGACGATTCACGACAACGGTTCCTTCGAACTGAGCTCAATCTCCTCAACGTGCCACGAAGTCGAAGTAGTGGTGGTGGGTCAAGGAATTCCCCAAACGGCGGGGGTGGGAGTGTTGTGAATCAAATCCGTAGTTTGGACTCCTCGCTGAGTTCACGATGGGACGCATCCACGACCGTTTGTCAAAGAATCCCTGGCCTCACTCGAGAGCAGCTTGAACTTTGCTTGCGAACTCCGGACGCTGCGGAAGTGGCTGTGACTGGGATTCAAATGGGACTTAATGAATGTGTACATCAGATGGCCAAACATCGCTGGAACTGCTCATCCCTCCAGGGAAACTTGAATCCTCACAACACCAACCTCCTTCAGAAAGGTAAACAAAGCGACAACAGGGTTTATTGACCTCGACTTGCTTAAAAGTTAAGGATCAAAGGTCCATTACGGGATTGCACATATTGGCAGAAATGCTTTGAGGGACCTCTGGGATTTAATTTTAGGTGGATCAATAACTAGGGTGGAAGGTGTGTACAGACTTTATAAAACACAAGCAAAGCCCAAGTTTCCTCTTCCGCGCATTTCCAAAAACTCAATTTGGAGAAAGTTTGAACGAAGGGAGGAAAGATCAAAGGGATGCAAATCTCGTTCATCTCCGCTTTCATCAGGGGCTTCGATCTGGAGCAGAATTTTTAGATAGAGTTTGTCAGGACCCCTCACCACTCGGGGACGTCCCACCGCGGAAGTTCAACGTTTGCATCTTTTTCCAACTTTTCAATTTCATCGTCAGTTCTTCCTTTGTGTTCAAAGTTGTTGGTTGATGATGATGATGTTTAAATGAAAGTTGGGTACCAGCGAGATGGTGGTCTGACCTACCCGAGCGGATCCAATCGGTGGTGACCCAAAGGTGGCTTGGTCTCACCTTTTGCCTCCATTCATCTCCCCTGGATGTGTCTAATTGCGAGGACAAAATGAGAAACGTCTTCATCTCGGGGACCCTTAACAACAACGGAGGCATTCAACGTCAGGGACAAAAGGTGCCGAGGGACTTCCCTTCTCTACAGATTTATCTTCTTTTTCTTCTATTTTTGGTCCAAAGTTTTCTTACCTTTCCAATCCACCAATCCGAGCAGAGATCAGTGAAGATTCAGGCTCAAATTAGAACAAGCGAGAAAATGGGATCGTCAAAGGAGCATTTGGGATTTTTTCCATGCCCAAAGCTCCACCCCCTTGTCAATCACTTTTCGTCTTTAGACAATTTCCCCTTTGTCTTGATTCCATTTGGGTGGCTATTGTGTCCCAAAGGGCCCTCCTCTTTTCCATACACGCAACTAGAACTGGTCCAGACCCTACGGGTCAAGTCAAAAACATTCAATCTCATCCCACAGTTTTTGCCAATTCACGTAATATATTTTGATTAGTCTTATTCCAATTAATTTCAGTTAAAATCAAGTCATTTTCCAACCCTTTGGTTAGACGTTTTATGGTTTATTTATCTTTGCTTAAAAGCAGGAAAGTTACATAACAAGAAGGACAAACAAGAGCGCGAGCTTTCGAGTCTGGTCCATGGCGCGCATAACTTTCCATCCAACTACCTTTGATCGCTGAACTGGAAAGAACTCGGAATTGAATCTCTTGTTGAGGCGATGAATTGGAGGCCTTTGAATACATGTTCAAATAGGCGTATGTGGTAGAGTGGATGATTCAAATGTATACGTGAACTAGCAAGCTTAGTTACATCGTCGCCTTGGCTCAATGAAATCTCCCCCTTTGTCTCCGCTCGTGTCCAATTGATTTTCTCAGCCAAATTATCCCTTTTCCATTTTCGGTTTTCATTTGCACAAGATTCGAGTCGCTCTCCTTTCAAATATTCCCACCAAAGACTCTTGATTTTGTAATCCGGAGCCTGGAAATTAAGAAATTCCAAGCATGAGTTGGACTCATTGTTTAGTTAAGGTTTGAACGAGGAATCCCTTTGCCTGACTTAATTGCGCGGCTCTATTCGTGTGTGGCACCCAATCAGCTAAGCGGAGGGCGGTTCTGATTAGCTCAGCCATTACATAATGGAGATTTCCTACAAAGCGTCGTGGTTTACCCTAAACTGGAGGTCTAATTTCCATAAAGAGGAACCGTACGGCATGATGGTTGAGACGTTTGTGGTGTGATTAGGCTGATTGCCGCCCCTTCAATTATCCCACCACGATTCCTTTACCCGCAATTAGACGGAGATTGAATTTGATGAAGAATGGCCACCACCAAAGCAAATCCAAGGAAATACGCCCACAAACTAACAGCTACACATAAATATTCAAATAGCTCAATCAGTCCGAGTCCGAGTGCGTCCTAACCTTTTCTAAATAGTGTCATGTTCAAGGAAGTGAATTCACCGGTATAGCTTAATGAACTCCTCATTTCATTTCCATAGCTTTTGACAAAGTTTCATTTTGGCAATTACAGGGTACCGAGAATCAGCTTTTGGACATGCGATTGCTGCAGCCGGTGTAACATTTGCAGTGGCCAAAGCATGTAGTCAAGGCAAGCTACTTTCCTGTGGATGTGGCTTTCAGTATGATGATCAGGTCAACTATTATGCCACAGAAGATGCAGAAACACAACTCTCAAGGTAATGATGAATGCAAAGGCACCTTTGCACCCTGCAATGTTAATTTCCTGTCAAACTTATATTTAATCTTATGTGTTGATTCAATATTTTTAATAGTAGCAAGGACAATGTCATACGAACAGGACAAGGGACGGCATGGAAATGGTCCGGCTGCTCTCACAACATGGACTACGGCATGAGATTTGCCAAGAAATTCTTAGATTCCAGAGAGCGTTCGACAGACTTGCCATCTCGTATCAACCTCCACAACAACCGTGTTGGTCGAATGGTAAGTTTCCTATGTACATGCGCACTTTTGTGCTACATCGGAGGTAGCCCACCGTGCTAGCACATATTGTTGTTACTTTGAAGCTTGCATAATGAAGTTAGCTGGTGGTATTCGACCGGTTAGCTCTAAGGTGTTAAATGTGAATTCCATTGTCTCCCTATTGTTTGTTGGGTGTCAGTGCTGTAAATATTTATGAAGAGCTTAAACGTCTGTAATGAAATGGATGACGTCTTTGTCTTCGCCCCTTGGCTAATCAACTCCCTCCTGGGAAGGTGTAATGAGTTCTAAAGGCTCTGGAGCCCTGGACCTACCACAGCCAGCCACGTCCCACTCCCGTTTTGTATGTCAAAGGGTACCTGCTGTGGTTTAATCTCTGCCTCCTTCACACCATAATCACATCCGGAGCTTTAATCACAACCTACCTAATTACCTACTAAACACTTTTGGCGGCGGCAGGAAAACAATGAAACAACTACCCAAAACCAAACTTCCACGAAAGTCATGATAGCCAAAGAAATAATTATTATTTGCATACATCCTCAGCACGACAATTTGTTTTCAATCACGCCTTCAGCCAACACAGACACAGAGTAAAAAATCAGACAATTTCACATACTTTTTGTGTGGGTTTTACTCTAAAATGAAATTCGTTACAAACCTTAAAATGTGAGCGAGCCAAATTCCTCTGTTGCAAAAAGCTGGGACACACGTTAAAATCCGAACAAAGGCAAAGGAATTCTTATCTTGGATTTTATGAAGCATTTAATTTGAGGGTTGGAGAGCAGGAGCGGTGTCCGCAATATTTTGGAACGATCCTTAATTTTATATTTTCCCGTTGGTGTCCCAAAGGAATCCTGCGTGGAGTCCTAATTCAGTCTTTTAGGTTTAAGTGTTTTTCTTCATTGTTGGAATGGATTGTTTTCCTCATAAAAGTGATTGTAATTGACTTTTTCTTTCATTACGTGAGTGATGAGAAGAATGGAGGTCCTAATTCAACCTGCCTTGGCTCTCACCTGGCTACGATTACACCTCAGTTCCCCCTGTACTTAAAGGCCCTTGATGGAGACATCAAACTGACTCTCCCCATTAATTTA
The DNA here is from genome assembly GCA_009869845.1 of Pseudachorutes palmiensis. NCBI lineage: Eukaryota > Metazoa > Arthropoda > Collembola > Poduromorpha > Neanuridae > Pseudachorutes > Pseudachorutes palmiensis. The sequence goes on along the minus strand of VNWY01000726.1, from coordinate 20,220 downwards.
CTCACGGACTATCCTCCACTCGGGAGGCAATTTTTAAAATTAATGGCCAAGGAACAGGGGAAGATGATTATTAGACAAGCCTCTTTTGTCTTCCGGAAGACGCAAGAGGCCTTTCCAGGAGGATAACGCAGTGGGTGATCCAATTCTCATTCTCACCTCGAATTAAAAAAACACCTTCACATGCCGACACGAAGAGTCAAGCTCAAAGAATAAAAAAACTCCCATACATAAAATATAATATTCAATTAAGCTTCAAGGGATCTTGACTTTAAAAAAAACTGGAATTCAATTCTGACGGGAGTTTTTATTTCCAGGCAGTTTCGTCCAACATGGAGGTTCGATGCAAATGCCATGGTCTCTCGGGTAGCTGTGAGCTACGAACTTGTTGGCGATCGGCTCCTGAATTCCGACGTGTCGGGGTCGAGTTGAAGAACAAATTCCGTCGGGCTGTTATGATTGACCAAACGGAATTTGGGAATAGGGCATTCCTCCGAAATAGGAAAAGGGACGGTGGAGGGCAGCGAAGGAAGCGCCGTGGTTCTAAAGAAGAATCAAAACTGGACTTGTGGTACTACGAAAGATCCCCGACGTACTGTGACTCCAGCCCGCAGTTCGGATTTCCCGGGACATCGGGGCGACGGTGCAATCGTACAGATGATCGGAGAGACGCTGGGAGTTGCAGCACCCTCTGCTGTGGACGAGGATACTCGACTATTCGCCAGGTCACCACCACTCGGTGCAAGTGCTTGTTCAGGTGGTGCTGTGAGGTCATTTGTCAAAACTGCACAGTAGACGAGTGGATCACAGTTTGCAAATGATAATTTTAAGCATCCCGATAAAGTCGTAATTTATAAACAACGACTCAAGATCTCATTCAACACTTTTCCAACCCATCGATTTTCAACAGGCCAACTATACACAAAGGAGGAAACACACGTGGCAATGATTTTATTTATAGGAATCATGTACAGATTTAGGTCAATGTAAGAATGTTGATTCTGGTGCATGTAGCCCCGTCGTAATTTAACATTGTAAGACTGATTTGTCATATAACGTGAGAGTATAATTAGCACCAAGCAGAATTAAAGAGGAGTAGAAAAACCGATAAGTCCTTGGGAACAAGATTTTGATTGGCATGAAGCCTCTGAAGTGATTTAATCATGCATGGCTTCCAGGTACATTTTGCACTATGGGTTCCACAAAAAGAAAGCGGTGGTTGGTGAGGGGGTCCAGTAGCCTCTAGAGAAAGTTATGGATAACTTGGAGAAAGCAAAAGCTTGGTTGGCAACACTACAAGATCCCGGAGATTCGTTCAAATTGGGGGATGTGATTGGTCGAGGCAACTCTTCAGTTGTATATAAAGGGACCAATGAAGCTGGAGAAGCGTTTGCAATCAAGACACACGAGGAAGAGGGTCCAAGGCTTGAGTCCATTCACACAGAATATTTGGTGCTAGAAGCACTCCAAGGGAATCCAAGATTCCTCAAGTTCTACGGAGCTTTTGTACAAGAACATCAAATATGGTTTGTACTCGAGGTTAGTAGAAAGCTTGTTTGAAGTCATTTGCAAATTCAGTTTATCAATAATCAGGAGAGCAGCTCTTCATGGTGACTTTGCCTCCATGAGTCCATTTGCCGCAAGACTTTTCGAAAAATTCACATTCTTTTTCAACTGGCTTGTCACAAGATGCGCTAATTCCACATTTGCAGCATTTCAGACCTGCCAAGAAACAAATTGAATCGCAGTCAGATACAGGCAGAAATTCTTACAAAAATTGCATAACGTTGTGCTAAAGTTTCAGCTAAGAATCAGGAATATGCCGTATATAAATTCTCTCAGTAGAGTTTCCGACAGGTACCGGGTTGGCACTTGATCAATGAAAAGAAGCACTACAAGAGTCTGCAAATCCATTTAAGAAAGTTTGACTCATTCATATTCAGTCGACAGTCGAACGACCTTGAGATGTCGCTCAATCTTTTTCTTTCTTGTTTTTCTATAATCCTCAAGTTTGGCAGCAAACTTTAGAATGATTGGCAAGTTGATTGGAGCCAAGGTCGGTAAATAAATCTGCGCAGAATCTAAAAGCTCTTTAAGAAAGTAGGGGAAGCTGGTTTATATTATGGTATTAATTTTTGTTTCGTATGTCTGTCTGCCCGTCAGTTGTCAGTCGTAAGGCATCCCATAAAAGTCCTAATATTATGTTCTCATGAAAAAAGAAAAGGTGACACTTGAACATTTTATTTCAACTTAACCTTATGTTGGAAGGTCACAGGTTTAAATGTCATGTACAAAATACGTTTTGATAAGAACTTTGTAGATCGTTTTATCGGTGGACACATTATGTCAAAAATTCCTTGTTCCAAGAAGTTCCACGATTCCTTGCACAATCTACTCCATTGTGGACCACATATATATTTCATTTACGCTGCTAACTACTACATTTGCATCTACTAATGACCGTGTTTCTTCAACCCCTTCTATAGTTGTGCGTCTCAAGTATCAAGGACGTGTTGCTTTCGATTCAACCGAGGAACGAACTCTTCTCTGAGGATGTCATCGCTTTCATACTTCACCAAGTGTCTCTGGTAGGGGTATCATACGCATACTAAACGTTGCAATAGGACTATGAATATTTAGTCTACTTCCTAGGCTCTGGTTGATGTGCATGAAGCGAAATTTCTACATCGTGATGTGAAGGCAGCAAATATTCTGATATGTAGCAATGGCGATATTAAAATCACCGACTTTGACTTGTCAACGTAAGTGTGCTTTTCCATATTACACATTATGAAATGTGGTTCTGAACTTTTGAGACCGGTAGGGGAATTGAAAATGCAACAGCAGGGACAGTTGGTATGGTAGGGTCTCCGTATTGGGTTGCTCCGGAGGTGATTGCTAGCGAAACCTTTCCGGAGCTCGCTTACGACACCCGTGCCGACGTTTGGTCACTTGGTAAGGTCATTGATACAAATTCATTTCTGCTTTACATTGATTCTTCCTTTGTAGGCGTCACAGCCATTGAATTGGGGGACTGGGAGCCTCCATTGGACGGCGTATTCCCGCCACGCGCCATTTGTCAAACGATACAACATCCTCCACCAACTTTAAAGAGACTTCCAGCATGGTCGCAACTTTACAATGACTTTATTGGAGAATGCCTTGAGAAAACAGCAGATCATCGTCCATGGCTTGTGGAACTTGTCCAACACCCATTCCTACAGGATAGTATTGAGAAGGAGTCAGAGGCTCGAAATTACCTTATGAAAATGTCACAGAAATTGGCAGGGTTGCCATGCTCAGGGCACAGCAACGAAGTTACTGTAACTGGAGACAAAATACGGGTAACTTTACACTTGTGAATAATAAAAACATAAATCTTACACTAATGTAATGTTTTCCAGTATGGACGTACCGGAGAAGTGCCAATGTACAGAGATGATTTGGCAACGCTCTACGGAGTTACCGAAAGCAAGATTTTGAAAACCCTGGAGCAGCGATATTTTCAAGGGAATATCTACACTTACTTGGGGGAGATTTTGATTCTTGTCAATCCATTCCACATGTACCCCATCTACGGTCCAGATGTAAGAGCAGAATAGCTAGTTCGATGAATCCAGCGTGACATTGGAATTGGTTTCTAGATAACTTCTCAATACCGATGCCGTGCTCGTTGTGACAATGCACCTCACATCTACGGTGTGAGCGACAGTGCTTACCAGGACATGATTCATCACAAACAACCGCAGAATATTATACTCACGGGAGAGTCAATGTCAGGGAAGTCGACTGCTGCTGGTCACATTCTGTCGCATCTTATCAACGTCAACGCCGTAATGTCTTTCTTTATCCATTCTTTTTCACATCCTTTTAATTTCTCTATTTTAGAGTAACAAACGAATGGCAGAGAGGATGAGCAAAATTCAAGTTTTGATGGACGCCTTTTGCAATGCAAAGACACTCTTCAACCCCAATGCTACGAGACACATAAAATACACGGAGCTTACTTTCACCAAAACGGGAAAGCTGAGTGGTGGAATTCTTTGGAGTTACTGTCTAGAAAAATGGAGGGTGACACATGCGCAGAGAGGAAGGTAGTGCCTTCCACTAAACCACTACACAAAAAAAAATTTTTCTCAATAGCAAAACATTTTGCGTCTTTTTTTTCAGGAAAGAAAGCAATTTCCACATTTTCTACTACCTCATTCAGAGTTTGGAGGCTAGAAGCGAATTGGACATGTATCAACTGGGGAACGACGCGTTTGCGTACTTGTCTCCAAACTCAGGACATGTACCAGTATCAAGCGTCAAAAAACTTATGGAAGTTCGTGATGCTTTTACTACTTTGGGGATTCAAATTGAAGACCAAGAAACTGTTACGAGGATTCTAGTAGCCATTCTACTACTTGGGCAAATCCAGTTTGTACCTAATGAAGAAAATGGAGCAAGTCGTATTGAAAATTTCTATGAACTGGAGAAAAGTTAGACAAACAAGTAAAAAACAAAGTTATTTCTAAAACGGTGATTATGAAATTCTAGTTGGAGTACTGTTAGAGGTGGAGCCTGCTCGACTAGGATGGGTGTTTACCAATTTCTGCAAAATCAGCCATGGCGAAGTTACCCGTCAAAAAACAACTCCTTCCGAAGCATCGGAATTGCGAGATGGTTTGGCACGCACTTTGTATTCCCACTTGGTAGACTGGATCGTCAACATGATCAATATAAGACTTTCTCTGACTCGGATTGTATTGTAAGGAATGCCTTATATGTACCTCAGGCATAATCTAAAATTGCACATTTACAGCGGTGACCAACAGACCCTGGGGATCTTGGACACACCTGGATTCGAGTCATTTGTAGAAGAGAACACATTTGACCAATTCCGAATCAACATGACAAACGAGCAACTTCACTTTATCTACAACCAGCGAATCTTCCTTTGGGAAATTGTGAGCTCGTCATTTCCGCGGTTCTAATGATTGAGTCATTTAGTAATTTCAAATGTATGCGTTAAGGAAACGGTACGGATATTCTTCCGTTGATGACTTTTTCCAAAACTGGTTATCCTCTGTCATCACTTTGCTCGTCGTGACGCGAAGTTTGACAACGTCCCATTGTTCTGGGCTTGACCTTTTCATTGTATGGATTTGCAGGAAGACGCACAGGAGTTGAATGATCAAATGGTCTACAAGTTCCACGACAATCGTGAGCTGCTGGACGTTGTCTTATCAAAGCCGCTGGGATTCCTGCATTTCCTTGACCTCCACACCAAAGGAGCTAAGCAAGCTGAATCGCTTCTAGGTAAAATTAGAACTATGACTATTTCAACCCTACTAATGCGTTTTGACTTCTGTTCAGATCAAGTGAAAGAAAAGCTTCCGACAAAATTCATTCGAATAAATAATCAAAACACTTTCAAGGTTCTACACTACTCAGGTCAAGTTCAGTACGATGTGAAAAACTTCCAAGAAAGAGATCGGAACTTCTTATCCCCTGAGTTGATTGAAGTGATGAGACATTCAAAAAATGGAAGCATTGTGGAACTCTTTAGCAATAAATTGACACCAACTGGGAATTTGACAATTGAAGTTCATCCATCGGTAGATGGAACATCCAAACATTGGCAAAGTGCAAGGACAGCAAGTCACAGGGTAAATTGAAGAATCAATTTTTAATTTTTAATTAAAATGTTTCAATTTGCATTGACGCAGAAGTTTAACACGACATGCTCCGGAAGGTTTTCCCAGAGCAGACAAATGCGAACCCCTGCTGAAGCAATGAGAAATTCTTTGCTAGAGTTGCTCCAGAAACTGTCGCATGGATCCACCCATTTTGTTCGCTGTATCAATTCTAATTTGAAAGCAGAAGCACTTGGGTTCGATACAAATCTAGTCAAGTTCCAGGTAATCAATGGCTGGCTGGAATGCTAATTTATAGCTTTAATACGATTCACATTTTAGTTACGGGCACTGGGAATTTTGGAATCCATTCGGATGCGTCAAAACGGATATTCTCGCCGTCTAAAGTTTTCGGAATTCATTCAAAGGTGATCTTGTATTTGATTTTCGTTGGTTTGATTCTAATAAAATCAAACCTCTGGCAGATACAAATTCTTGGCTTTCGACCACGATGAAGTCGTGGAAGGAACGCGAGACAACTGTCGCCTTCTGTTGATTCGGCTGAAATTGGAGGGCTGGGCACTGGGGAAAACTAAAGTCCTTTTGAAGTACTACAATGAAGAGTACCTTTCAAGGTAAAGCATACGCCATGTTTTTTCATTCTTCACTTTATATTTCATTTTTAACACAAGGTTGTATGAGTTCCGGGTTAATAAAGTGGTGAAAGTTCAAGCTATGATGAGAGCCTTTCTCTCAAGACGAAAACTGAAGCCTCGGCCAACTGCAAGTCGCCAAGGTCATGCCCTAACAAAATTACAACAAAATTAAGTACTTTAAACCATTTGTAAACCCAAAATATTATTTTAGATTCAGAGTCAATGCCTGAAGGAGTATTTACTGCGGAGGAAGTAAATATTACACAGAAATCGGTAAAGGAATTGTTGTACCCGCATAAACGAGCGATTATGCGAATCGAGGAGGAGCCACCGGAAGTTGTTGAAATAGAGGACGATGCTATTCTAAGCCCACGAGAAATTGCAACGAAGTTTGAAGCAAAGAAGGGCCCGACTCCTGGTGGCAGATGTATTCCGCCAATGTTTACACCCAAGTCTGTGGGCACTAAAGATCTAAAGCAACCTCTACACCCGCTGCAAGCGCTTCAGCTGAAGCAAACACCGGAAGTAGTACGACCCTCTTGTGGTAATCCGCTTGTAGAATTCATAGCCTCAAACAAATCTCAAAACGGGGACGGTGACGAAGCTGGACCGTTCAATTTTCAAGTAAGGCAAAATACATTCTCGGTTGAATAATAGCTTATGTCGTTGTTATTTTCACAGGCCATGTTGAGAAAGACGGATAGAAATCTCCTGGCCGAATCGGCGCCGCGACCGCGCGAGGTCGTGACACAATTGGTAGTACTTCAGGAACCCAAGATTCTGGAAGTAGAGACTGTGCAAACGCAGGATATTTCAAAAACCTTGGTAGTACTTCAGGAACCCAAAGTTCTGGAGGTAGAGACTGCGGAAACGCAGGATATTTCAAAAACCTTGGAAGAACCAGTCCCAGTGCAAAGGAATATGAAGCTGGACGTAGAAGAAGAACAAAAGACAGAAACAGTAAAGGCAACACCGGTGACATGCAACCATCAAAATGGTACCCAATCTGTCCTCCTGTCGCCTGGGATTTCAGTCATTGGATTCGTTGAAGACTTGTGAATCCACATAATCATAAAATGCAGTAGAAATAAATTTAAATTATATTTAATCTTCATCTAATGCATTTCATTTCCAAGGATCCTTGTCACTTCACTTGCTAAACAGTGACCATGCGACTTGGCTACACTGAAAGTGAAGTGACGAACATATCGTCCATTGATTCCCTGCCGAAGGAAGTAGTGTCAAAAGTTGATTTCAATCACACGACACGATACTTAACTATCTTTAGCTTATAACCAGGATCTAAAAATAAAATTGTTGGTGGCAGTGATTGTAATTTAGCTGTCGTGTTCCACTAACAATGTCATTTGTCAAAGCATTTCAGCACGAGCTGGCCATGGGATCCGGACATGAACATCCTGTTCCACTGAATTATTCTCTCCATTTTCCACTCATCTCTTGACCGAATTAGGCTTTCACTTGGCCAATATAATTTGTACCCCGCCCCAGAGCTTAAAATTATAATTATTCTGGGTGACTTTAATTAACAATGTACTGGCTGTCAGCTCTGGGTGCTTTGCTTGTTGGTGCGCTGTTTTGTGATGGAGTTCCACAACCGACTCCAAACATTACGCTCATGTCCAGCCACGAGTTTCATTATGGGGCAAGTTATGGCAGCGCAAATGTCAGCAAGATTGGACAGCGAGTGTACAAGGTGCCACGAGGGATGAATGGGGTTATTTTAGTATGCAATGCTACGTATCCCGTCACTTGGAAATTTCACAATGCTCACGTAAGATTGGTCATTCGATTTAACCACGATGAGTTTCGAATTTTGTTCTCCTCTTTTAATTTTAGTTCATCGGCCATGCCTCTTGGATGTTGTCAGTTCGAACAAGGAGAACTGCCCGAAACATCTACGATTTGACAACTTACCAATACTTAGCAACTGTCAATGTTTATGGCAACTACAATCGGCTTACTGGGAATTACACTTGCAGTCACGCCTCCCGCGAAAGCCTGCAGTCGAGTGTCTACATCTTCTGGCAAGGTAGAAAACCTGTATACTGCAGAACAAGCTTAAACCAAACCATTTCTTTGCTGATTATATTTTGCAGACGATTCTAGACAAAAGTTCATTCAAGTTAATGAATCATTGACTGTCTATGCGGAAGATAACAAGGCCATTCTTCCATGCATTAGCGCAGATCCTGAATTCAGGAATCCAATTCTCACCAAGCTAGGACCGTCAAATGTAATTTTAAAAGTTACTTTAAATATGTCTTATTTGTTTAACTTTGTTTAATTCCAGACCACCCAGACAGTAAACTACAACAGTTCAATCCGTTTTGAAAGACGCCGTGGGATAATTTTGGACAACGTACCTTATGTCACTGGAAACTACACTTGTCGTCCACCTGGAAATAATGTCCCAGAAGAGTTTATTACTATTGAAGTCAAACGAAAGGAAGGTTTGCACCAAAATACGAATGAATCTAAAAGCAGTAGTCATAACCGCAGCCATATTTTGTTGGCAGATTGGGAACCTCCAGGCTGGATATATACTAAAAAATCCAATGCAACTATTGTGTTTGACCCAGCTACGGCCAAGGTCAAATGCTGCTCAAGCACTCGTCGCTCTCCCATCATCATGCACTACTACTGCAATAATCCGGTCATGTGTGACTTTAGGAAAAACTTTGTTGCTCCCGTATGAATTCGAAATAATGTCTCCCACTGAAACATTTACGATTACTGTTTTTAGGATATTTACAATTCCTACTTGCGGAAGAAATCGAGAAAGGGATGTTCTACAGTGAAGCTTTATGTCCATTCTGGTGGCCTTATTCACTGCAGTGGAGATGGAATTGATTCCTTCAAGCAATACGTCTTCGCTATGAGGAATTGGGCTGAACCGCCAACAGATAAAAAGCTTCCTGTTTGTGAGTCTGAACAGTGTAGTCTTTAGAAGACGTGACGCTATTATTACTCTGAATCTTGAACTAGATTTTGATTGGTCTGAAATTGATCCTCACCAAATGATGTTTATCCAAATGTATGGCTACTCCTCACCCTATTATCGACGTGGACGAGGGGTTCAGTACCCTAATTTAACTCCAGTTACAATCTACCATGGTCAGAGTCTGTCGTTCTATTGTTCTGCTTCCGAGTACTATTTTGCAGAAGGCATTCGCTGGGCCGTAAAGTGGAAAAACAATACCTTACAAGTTAGAAGTAAGAAAAATCGCATTAGCCCAAACTGGAATTAATACCATACATTCCACTAGACATGGTGCTTCCGGCGTATGCGAAAAGCTCCAGCTACAACTACGGAAATAATATGTTTCAGCTGGTGGCGCACCTGGATATGGAAGCAATCCATTGCATTGCTCCGGTAAAGAATTGACTCCGGAATCAATTGACTGCCGTTGATCATACTTTTGCATGTAATTTTCTTTTGTTTACAGGTTTGGAACTCGACAGAATACATACACAAGCCGTTTCTAGTCGACGTCAAAGGTCCGATACGGAGTTCTACTAATTCGTTTCTGTTTGTTAAATGTTAGCCTCATTTACAGTTTCACAGAAGCCCGTGATCAATGAGACGCTTGAAGAGTCACACACCTGGACAATGAACGCCACGAATATGGGAATGAACTGTTCGGCTGTAGGGGTTCCAATTCCTACGATAACATGGACAAAAGTGGACGATTGGGTGAGCACGTTGGAGCAAGTATTTCATTTACTTATCCTTGGCAGTAGCAATAACAATTTGTTCCTTTAGTGGCACACATCCCATATCAATGTTGATCATAACCAAAGTGTCGATGAGTCTAAGAATTTGACATGGGAGCGTGTGAGCATAACCCGAGTCAGCTACAACACTAACGGGACGTATATTTGTACCGCGACCAATTTTGCCGGCTCTGTCCAAAGAAAAATCCATATTTTTGTCGAAGGTCTCGCATTACGCTTGAAGGATTACGTTATGGTCCAACATTTTCTATAAAGCACATCTCGTTTTTTAGAGCCGTCATCCTGGAAGAAAGCAGTGGCCATCATTGTTGGTGTGGTTTTGTCAGTCGTCCTCCTGGCTGGAGTTGTCTTCATGTCATGGAGGTTGAGGAAGGAGAAGGTCGTCATCCAGCAACTATCGTCGGCGGTTACATTCAAAGATGGAAACATCCGTCCTGAGCCGCCGACACCTACTGAAACTGTTGAGCATGATTTTCCAGGAACTGGTAGCACGGACTATGGAAATTCTACGCTGGACTCTAACAAGCTCAATGCTAATCTGATTGACTAGAAACGACGTGTGACGTCATTGAATCAAATGAGTAAACTACCAAAGCTCATTAAATTAATCTTACACCTTCGTGCTAATCAGAATATTCCAACCATAGTTGCATTTTATTTAGCGGTTGTTGAAGGGGATATCCTTTTTAATCCTAATTACATCCGCTTGCTTGCTCAGAAAATTCAATAGGGATTACTCACCACTTCCTATAGTTTCACGTGACAATGATTCCTCCATGGTGCTGAAGTTGACATTTATACTTAAACTAAAAATCGTTTACTGAAAGAAGTATTTTTAGTTGTGCATTTGGGCAATGACTACTCCTCTGCTACTTTTGTTGTCTTCGGCAACTTTTACTCGTCCTGTAATCCGACCTACAGATTGGACACCAGCAGATAATGTCAATTGGAACTCAAATGTTGCTGTTCCCCAAGGGCAGGGAAGTGGTAGGGACGTTCTCGTCATCCCTAGCACTGTTGACGGTAATAATGAATTGCTTCCCTTCTGCCACATATTAATTTATCATTCTATGAATCATCAATCCTAGGCCTAGTGCTGTCCTGCAACGCTTCATACCCAATCGAATGGGTTTTCCATCATTCGCAGGTTCATACGATAATACGAAAAACGACCTCGCTTATTGGTGTGGATTGCCAAATGCAAATGACAAAAGAAAATTCTTTTAATAGTTGATGTCCCGTGCGGCACAACGTTCCTCAAGAGGGCGATGGTATACAAGTCTATCAACCATTCGGAAATCCACTGACCTCTTCGATCCCAAGTCTTTCGAGTACGTTGCCGAAATACGATTTCTGGGCAGTGCAAATGGCATCACAGGAAATTATACGTGTCAAAAAGTGGAAGACGAAGCCGTGTCGCAAAGTATGTATGTGTATTGGGAGGCTACCTCGCCCCCATTTCTTATTCAGCAAGGCCGGAACTCAACAGCCGTCCTGGATGTTAATATCAAAACTGCACTCATCGCCTGCACCGTGGCACGTCCCGACATATTGGTTTCTTTGTTCAAGGCGACTGTGAATGGAACCGTATGTCCAAGAGCAATGTCATTTGAAGAGAATAAGCAGAAGTTCACTTTCTGTTTCAGGGTTGGACTGAGCTAAAGAAGAACGATTCCATTTCATATGACAGCAAAATAGGTTTCACTTTGTCAAATCTTCCGAAACCTTATGGTCTCTATAAGTGTGTCGCAAACTCCGATGAGAAGGATTACGCAACATTCAATGTCATACCGAATACCAGTCCAGGTTCGATGAAACGATTTGATTTTGTTGAATTTTGCGGGAAGTTTTTCCTGGAATTAACATGACTCGCCCAATTCTTATTTTTCAGAGGCAAGGCCACCCGAATTCGGCGACATCGTGAAACGACCTTCAAGATTTGGGTTTAACAAAACGACTCTCCAATTGTTTTGTTGTTCTCGTGGTGCTGCCCCTAATATGATGCATTTCTATTGTGATCATCCGACCTCCTGCAAAGTGCGGAAGAATGCACTTCTATTAAATGTATGCAAATTTTTGACATGTGTGTCATTTAAGTGGCATTAGCATTCAAAAACTTTGGTACAGATGGGGAATACGTCGAAACAGAATGATGGCTGCTCTACCCTGCGACTTTTCGTGCAAAATGCTGGAGTCTTTCGCTGCATTGGGGATGGAATTGACATTGTGCGGGAGTACTTTTTCCCAATGGGTGGACAGTATGGATTTAACAGGAACAAACCAATCGACGATCCATGTATAATCATTACTCTTCAGTTCAGAGTCGAATCTTTACCAAATTGAATATGACTCTATGAATTGCAGATTTTAGTTGGAAAGAAGCGGATCCGAGTAAGATGATTGCGCTACGAATGTCTGCTGACAAGATATATGTTGGACAAAATGTAACGTTTAGATGTCAGACTTCCCTATACTATTTCTCCAAGGGAGCACGCTGGGTTTTGGGATACAGGAATGGGACACAGATTCCAGTACAAGGTAAACAAGGGGTCCATTTCAGAAAGGTACATTTTATAAGACTTAGCATATTTTCAGAGGCACTTCGAAATAGTCCATGGCATGGAGTGTCTCAGTCGTTCCGTAGAAACATTAACACTCTGGTGCTAACCGTGGATCAGAATTTGAAAACAGTTGGATGCTATGCTCCTGTTTGGAATACTTCGGAATGGATGCACCAATCTTTGACGCTCAGTCCACAAAGTAAACAGCGACTTAGAAAGAAACATGCAAAATATGATAAGGAGTAATATTTTTTATTTTTTCTAAACTAGTGCCTGTCAAACCGAATATAACTGGAAGTTCGGTGATTACTGTGCTTGAATGGTACGTCAACGAGCCAAAGTATTTCGACTGTGACGCATTCGGAGACCCCATACCCTGGATTTCTTGGAAGAAGGATGGCAAGGTAAAATACAATCCAAATAATGTATTCTCTGTTAGAATGAAATTTCTATGCCGAGTATTAATTGTACTTTAATGTGAAACATTTAACAGAGATTCTGGAAGTACCTCAACATCCAAAATACTGGCAACATGTCTGTTCGCAGCAGGATATCACTATCAGTTTCTGATGACACTGTTGGCGAATACATCTGGATCTGCACGGCAAAGAACTTGGCTGGGGTTGCTACCAAAACATTTAAAGTCAATGTCTACGACAAGGAAGCTACGCAGACACAGCCACAGCCACATAAAACTGCGCCCGCGCCGGTTGTCACAGTCGTAATCTCCATCTGTATAATTGTAACCAGCCTAGGCGGCGTCATAGCCCTGATAACACGTTAACGAAACTTAATCTGTAACTTAGACTTTACATTTCATGGCGACTATAAAAAGAACACTGCTCAGACAATTCCTTCTAGGATGTAGGGATGGATTGAGGGAGACCACCGTTTCGAAAAACTCAGGATCCTTGAAATGTTTGTATTTTGAGGGTAGCAAAGACTTCACCAATCTTGTTTTCTGCTTCATACAAGCAATGGAACCTCGCATGAATCTTTAACCTGGAGATTCTGCGAAGATTTTAAGATGTAAAGATTTTAAGCTTTGTTGCCAAAGAAACCGCGGACGTTATGATGGCTATGCGTTCGGGTTCGGAAAGCCGTGAGTCGTTTTTTTTTTAAATAACTGTGAAAATTTTTTTCAAGTGTTGTCTAAATTCTAATTTTAAAATTTCGAGTTAACCCAAATTATTGGAGTATGAGTTGGAATAACGGGAGCTGCAGGCCATCCCGACTTGCAGAGTTTGTAAACGGGATGGGGACTATTGAAAAGCGTCAAGAAAATGCACCATGCGACCAGATGAATTGTTGTCCTCGTTCGGCGACTCCGACTAAATTCATCTTTATGCCCATTTGCATTCCAAGATGTCCGACACCTCCGACTAAAACCAGGCTTCACAGCATCGACATTTTGGAGGAAACGCTTCCGTGCTATAAGAAGCAAGGTTGCTGCAAATTCCGTGTAACATCAGGACCCGTTTGCTGTGATCCATGTACTCGCAAAGCTTCCAGGCGTCACAAGATCAAATTTTCGAAAGTACGTTCAATGAGGGGATGCAACAGCGTCCCAGAAATGAAGCGGAGTAGTCGTAGCGGTAATTGTTTCTGTCAGTGGCCAAACCTCCCTTTACCTAAACCCGGGTAAGGTTCTGCTCTAATAATAACACCGCTATATGCTTGTAGATTTTACATTCAACTAATGGCTTTTTTATCAGTCCAAACATCAACCCATGTCCTTCTGGACCAAGTGACACGAGCTCATCAGAAGACGAGGAATGGGACGCAAAGGACACTGGAGCATACTTCTTCAATAAAAAGACGGGAAGATTTGAACCTGGCAATCCTCCACCTCGTCCACCTGCACGGATCACAATCGTCAAACTTCCGTCAAAACCTGTCACTCCCTCACCTCAGCCTCCGCCTCAGCCACAGTGTCAACCATGTCAACCGGCGTTCCCATACTGGCCATTTTCCTTCAACCCATGCAATCCCTTTCAACCACCTGACCCTTGCAATCAATTCCCTGGAATGATGATGCCGCAAATGAATTATGGTTGTTGCGCTCCTGCTGCACCTGTTGCCCCTGCTGCTGGTCCATGTAATGGAGGCACGGTAGTGACTCAGAAGACTGTGAAAACAAAACGAACAACTAAACGACGTCATTATAAGAAGCCAACGGAGGAGGAAGGAGACGATAATTAACACTTGAAAGGTTCCTGAATAATGAAAAGCGTCCCGGAGAAAGTGTAGCTGAGCCAAATTCTCCTGTTTTCATCTTGGAAGAAGCTAATTTTTCAAAATTTATCTTACGGTTGAATTTTAATAACATAAGCTTTATTTGAACACGTTGGTTAAGGCTACAGGACTATGATTCGGTAGCTTTTGAGTATTTTTCTTTAGTAGTAGTACAGCCCCATGACACTTGCGATCACGAACAAAGAATCCTAGAAAATGTTCAAATACAATTTCAATATAACTTTCCTAAACCATTGATGAGGGAACATTCGTTATTACCGTGATCATGTTGTACTGGGCATATGCATCTGTGGTATCATCCCACTGTGTCTTCAACGCAGAAATGATTCCACCGCCATTGTTTTCTCCAATAGTGATCAAAGTGACGATCTTGTATCTTGGGAAATTAAAAAGCTTCACCCTGTCAGAGATGATTGTAGAAAGTTCTGATGTCCATTCCACCGCTTCCTCTGATGAGTAAATCTTTCCTTTCATGTAGCCCTTGATCGTTTCCTGAAGTACTTCCTCCACTCTGCCGACATTGAACTTGTCCTTCAATTGAGGACGGAATGCTGCCAATTTGTCCGAGTCAACTCCAGGGCTGAAAGACACATCTCTCCCGATAGTTGATGACCTCCGAAGAATGTTTTCTCTAGGGGAATCTCCCTTCTCCGAACTTGTTCTTTGGTTCTCACTCATTTTGACCTGGGTCAACTTGACATGGAAAAAGTAGTGGAAGGGCAAAGGACACAAAAACTCCAAAGTTTTTCAAAGTTTGTTGTGAGTTTTCGGGTTGTTAGCAACATCCATCCATATAGCTCGAGCACCGCATATTCATACATTTTTATTTTTCAGTACCGCAAGGAATGATAGCCAAACATAATTCTATTTCACTATGCAAGTGACTAACACTTGAAATTAGCAATTTTAGTGTTTTCCGACTGAATTCAGTCAATTCCGGAAACTTTCTTTCGTGGAGAAAGTAAAAGTTTTTTTGAGCGACAATGAGAATTTCGGCGGGAATTTTATGCAGGCTTGTGTTTTTTCGGTGAAAATCACAACTAAACTTTTCTTAATTTTTTTAACGGGGAGAAGTAAGTTAATTAAAGGTAATTGGACGAATTATAGACTAATTGTGTCCTCCCAATGACTAGAAGGTTCCTGCTCTACTTCTCCTATGTCGGAACAAGCTACCGGTAACCAATAATACTTTTGGGAGTTAGGAGGTAAATTAGGTTATTTTTTAATAATGAATTATGATTTTGTATCGTAGGGGTATGCAAAGAGTGTATAAACGTGTGGAAGACAGACCTGATGTTAGCACCGTCCAAGGAATTATAGAGCATGGGTTGCAGACATTTCTACGCATAAAGAAAGCTCCAATTGGCATAGCCAGTAGAACTGATGAAGGAGTACATGCTGTAGAAAGCACAGTACATTTTGATTACCACGGTAAGAAAATGGCTTCACTGAAGTATAATTTGTGTAAAGTTTTATTAAAGTATTATTTTCATTCGTAGAGGACGAGTCGTTGATACCAGATAAGTTGTGTAGGGGTCTCAACTTTTTCCTGGAAAGGAATGAAACTGACATTCGGATACGCCGGGTAGTGGAGGTGCCGACTGACTTTGCTGTTCGCAAACAAGCCTTTTCCAGAACTTACCTTTACCGGATCTGCGTTCCCCAACATAATTTCTACAACGCATGCCATAGTCTTAAGAGCATAACTTCAGCCATCCCTGCGACAGAGCTACATCGAATCCAAGTGGTCCCACCGCCTTTTTACCCAGAGCTAGTTTCTGACGCATCTAAAGTCTTCCTTGGGAAATGGAACTTCAAGACGTTTTCGTTAAAGTCAGGAGATCGTGCTACTGATGAGAGGATGACAGAGGATGACTACATGAAAACAGTCCGTCGTATTTCACTCACCCGTGTGAATAGTTTTACTCCACATTCATACGTATTTGACCCTCTTGTGAAAGAAATAGACTTTTACGATTTCCACGTTGAAGGAAGCGGATTCTTAAGGAGACAGGTATGATGATCATAATGGACAATCCCACTGGTTCTTGTAATTAAATTGATCTTCGTTTAATTAGGTTCGACGAATGGTTGGAGCGCTTTTGGGAGTAGGAGCTGGAATCATTGGAGAAAAAGACATTCGGTTTATGTTGGAGAACCCGGGTACAAACAGTTGGAATACGAAATGTCACACCGCCTCAGCTGACGGGCTTTACCTCAAATCTGTCAACTTCCTTGGGGACGTTCCGGTTTTGCGTGGTGATTTGTTGTAAATTCCCCCTTCCTCTTCAAAGTCACAGTCAAGCATTTCTCCACTTTTCAAGAATTGCGATGGGTTCGTTAGAAATTCTGTTACAAAAGAGACGTCAAGCTTTGAAAGCTACCCTCACAAAAGTGACAAATACTGATGGAAGTATCGCCGTGTACGACCACGGAAGTTTGGTGAGTAGTGAGCAACGAGGAGGTGCTGAATCATATGGCTTTGTAGTTGACACTAAGCCGGATTTGAGTGTTGGACAAGTAACTCCGTGGCTTTTAGTTTCCTCACAGGATGTTCCCAGTGATCCGCAACTACTGGAAGAGCTGCGCGTTACCCACGTCCTCTCGCTCCTCCCAGGATTCCAGCTACCATTAAATCTCCATTTCGAAATCAAACACCTCTGCTTAGAGTTCTACGATGAGGAAAGCTTCATCCTGAATCCAGAAACGCTCCAGCCTGCAATGGATTTCATCGGCAGCGCTAAATTCACTGGAGGCAGGGTCTTGATCCATTGCAATGCAGGAATCTCTCGGGCTCCATCAGTTGCCATTTACTATTTGATTACCATTGAACATTTACCTTTTACAACTGCTTGGGAAACAGTCAGGAAAAGCAGACCGATGGCAAAGCCCAATACTGGATTCTGGAACCAACTCAAGGCTCTACAAGCTCCACTCTAACTGTAATTAAACCCGTGTTGAGAATCTTTATTGTAACTATCAATTACCCATTCATTAGTTTCTTTTCATATTGTTAGCCACCCCAAGAAGGGATCGACAGGAACTAAAAATGATATAAGACAAAATCTATTTATAACTATTTGTCTATTAATAGTTTATCTAGAATTCAAATACAAAAATTCATTGGTAACGTACTTTTCTAAAATAATAAAAAGTAAGATTATATTTAAAAAGGGATTAACGCGTATAAATGCGTAACTCATGAGAGGACAAGTGTGGTTGACAAATTCATCATGGTAACTTTTGGCATGGTTCTGCGCAGTCCTAATTTCATGTTCATTTCTCCAGATTTTCCAAAGATATGCTCTTCAAATTAGCATAAAATGGAAGTTTCTCGATCGCAACGTCTGCAGTATTTTCAGGACTAGAAGTGACTTGACCGGGATCCTGAGCTTCAGCTTGAGGTTCTGTCTCAGTAGCTGCCATGGTTGGAGACATTTTCTTGGGTTTCTGAGGAACGACTGGCCTTGCAGGTGGAGGGATACAGTAATCCTGTCTCGAGGGACGCGGCATGTCGTAATATTCAACGGAAGATGGGACCGTGGTGGTGGAGGATGAAGACGCCTGTGATTCAGAAGATGTCGACGATGCTGGAACCGGTGAATCTGCATTGGCATTTCCTTCTTCGTTCATGTAAGGCAATTCATCTTCCCACAAATGGGAGGTGTGATCATACTTGAGGGCTTTGCATCCAATCTTCTCATCATTCACAGTTATCGTGATCTCGATCAAGGCAGATCGATCCTCTTCAAATAAAGTTGCTGAAATAATGAGGATTCTATCAATTAAAATACACCCTCCGTGATTGTATTTTCCGCAGCTAAAAGCTTACGTGGCATTTGGATAATCCCTGAGAAAGGATTGACGAGCATCACCTCTTGTACAAACTCTTTCTTCCGCCCACGCCCAAGCTCTACGAGGACTCGGTCTTCCTCTCCGATTTGATTTTTAAAGAAAATCACCGCCTTCGACTGGAACTTGGTCACTTTCTTGGGAAAAATGGAGAAGCCAGCTGGAGGTCGTTGCTCACGGTTATAAATGCGTACAACCTTTTGAGTAAAGTTTGAATAAAAGTCTTCATCCACTTTTGAGGAGGACTTGAACTCAAGGGTTTCCCAGTCGGCAAATTGGAGTAAATCTACAATTGAGAAGAAGGATGTGATGAATTTCAATAGTAGTCAATGGGAATTGGGAAAAAGGGAAAGGAAAGGGAGATTTCAATGAAATGGGAAGCCCAAATATCACTTTAATTCAACGGAAATGGATAAAGTTGGATCCTTTTTTCGTATATCAAAAGAAGGCTCTTTTATAACTTACACTGTTGGAAGCCTTCGGCTACTTCATTCGAAGTTGACGGTCCTCCGCTCATGATTCCATTCAGGAGAATAGCAATGACCCGTTTAGCTCGAAGAATACGATTAACTGGAGACACTCTCTTCTCAACATTTGATTCGTGGCGAAGTCTATCAAGGAACCGATGAGAAATTATAACAATCTGGACTTTGGCACAGTGCAGCTCCATTCCCTTCACGTTCTCACCAATTTCCTCCATGTCAAACGACTGGAGGCTGCAGGGACAAAAGTTTTAACATTAGCCAACATCCTCCGAAAGNGCACAGTGCAGCTCCATTCCCTTCACGTTCTCACCAATTTCCTCCATGTCAAACGACTGGAGGCTGCAGGGACAAAAGTTTTAACATTAGCCAACATCCTCCGAAAGCGGAAACAAGAAGTAACTTACTTGACATTGATCTTTTTCCGATCAGACCCGACAATGGTGTCAAAGATTTTCCTGAGATGACCCTCAGCCCGCTGTGAAAAGAAGCAGTCTTGACAGGAGAGGATGGCCACGTTCATCTTGCCCGAGCCTAGAACCAAGAAAAACAGCGTTGAGCGTCAGAGTGTGAAGGTGAATACGAATTTGATGATATGGTTTTTGGCACCAGCCACTAACTGAACTACGAGGTCGACACCAAGCTCTGAGATGATAAATGGCCCAACATGCAAAGACTGTCCTTGCATTCTGCTCTTCGATCAAAATATTCATGTCAAAATAGGATAAAGCCAGAATTTCTAATCAAGCCATCTCCTCGTGTTCGCAGGCATAAAATGAAGGATCCATAATTCCAAATGTAATCGAACTCCCGTTCGTTGGGAGCCAAAAAACTACAGAAAAAGCCACTAAGAGATGCGATTAGAATCCACCTCTGACCTCCATGTTGTCATTAGCATACTTTGAACAACAAAAAGTCCAAGAAACATAACAATAAATCATCCCGCGCGTCCAGTAAAAGTCCCAAGTTACAAGACAAAAATGACCCCGGAAATGCGTTGTTAGATTAGCGCGCTTGATCGAAAACCCCTTGCTTTTCGCAG
>VNWY01000725.1:0-30988 GCA_009869845.1 Pseudachorutes palmiensis | reverse complement strand
GATGAAATTGGTTCTATTCAAGAAATTTTCTTTGGATTTTTGGCTCTACTGCATCATGACTACGTTCTACTTTGGCACCAACCTGGCCAAGATTATTATTTTCCTGTTACCCATTTTGCAAGGAGGGATCCAAATGGACATATTCTTTGGCGGTGACATGTTCTTCTTCTCGGCCATGTTTTTCTCTGGCGTTTTCAAATTCACGATCCTATTCTGTGTCAACGATCTCATATTCCTACTAAATGAGGTTGACCAGCAGATTGAAAAAATGAAACAAATTACAGTAAACAAAGAGGATCCGAATGGACCAATGAAAGCAAGAGATGGAGAATCATGGAAGAAATACTGTTGGTACATGTCTTCAGAAGGAATCCTTGGAGTATGGTGGACAGCATTTACTGGACATGCTGCATGGTTTGTTCTCATTGTCATGGGAATTTACAAGAGCTGGGAGAGGCAACTTGGTACAGGCTGGATGGTTTTTGAATGCACTTTGGTCACTTTCGTCGCCTTCATGGACTGCTTCATATCCATCACATCGGTCTACTTGACTATCGCCATTGTCGTCCATCTAAAAATCAATCTGACTCGATTCGAGGAATTGGGACACCTTCACAAGTAATTATGAATATAATTATGAATACTAATTTAAAAAAGAACCAAACAATTTAATTTGCATTGCAGACAAAAGACCGGTGAAGGATCACATCTTGCACATTTGATGAAACGCTACAAGGCCCTCGTCGTATTCTGCACTTATGGCAATGGCTACTACAGAGTTTTGTTCCCTGGGTACATTGGCGTGGTACAATTTATTGTCTTGGCTCTGCTCTACGTCGCCCTTACAGGTCACAAGTATCTTCCACTCTTCATCTACTGGACTTATCCAGCGGCATCTGCATTTGTATTTTGCATCCTCCTCTTACTCGTCATGTCGCAAGTAGGGAATATTTTTAGACAGTCTGACACCGTTGGTCAATGGCTCCGACAGCAACTCTGTCATGAATTTCCATCCTCATCCTCTCCCGGTATGATCCAACACTCAAGTGAAAATCAAGCTTCGAGTGACATGGAAAACAGGCCAATCACCCAAGGCATTCAAGTCGGCAGACTTATCGAGGCACGCAGCCTTCAACGAGCAATGTTGACAATTCGTCCGTTTGGATTCTATTCGGGATTCTATGGTGCTGTTGACCAAAATACACCAGCCTCAATGACAACAAACATTTGCAACTGCATGATCCTACTTTTGAGCTTTGGCGAATTGTAATAGACGTCAGGATTCGGGGAAAGTACAGTTCAACAAATTATTGCAGTAATTTTAAGTTTATTTAATTGCGAGTAATTGAGTGATCAGTGATGCAGGGATGGAATCATGCAGCTTTTATTCCTGTAAATAATTCACATTCGAGCACTTTTACTCTCCCAATGTCGCCTGACTCCCAGTTGGTGAAATCTTTGTGCATAATTTAGTGTGTGACTCACAATTATGTAGTGAGTGGCTGTATTTATTTTTATGTAATTTACCAATTGTATTTGCAAAATATATAACTACGACAATTTTAGAATTATTTAACATACCAAATCACGAGTTGAAAGTATAAGTTAAATTAGTACATTTATTTGTGTTTTGAATTACAAATATTCTACTTTGGTCTGACTTTGAAGGCAATTGGTTACGAAGAATGACACAAGGAATTCTATGATTAGCGCAGCAACTGACACTATAATTCCTGCAAAAGAAATTATAAAGACTCCAAGCTGCAGCCCACTTCTAGCTGGCACCGGTTTAACTTTTGAGCTTAATAAGTTTCCTTCAGCTTTAATTCTTTGTACTTTCCAATACGAATTGTAATCAAGTTGATCGAACCCTTTGTTAGCAATAATTCCAGAGTGAATGAGGGATTGAAACTGTGTATGAACCAAATTATTCCGATCAAAGAGTGTTGGGCCCATGATCCAAAATTTGTTGTAGCTGAGGTAGCTGGTTTTGCCAAAATACATTGTTTTCGCAATTTCCAAGTCCATTTCAGCTATTTGTAAATAAAAAACCTCTGGAGGCATATCTATGATTATTGAATCGTTGCATTTCATCAATTCTTTCAATACAGCTGGTGGAGTCATTATCGTCAGGCTTCGAAGTAGGCCCGGAAACCTTGCTTCTAAGCTTGAAACCAGATTGCTATTTAGCAGCTGGTTTATGATAGCTTCTACGAAATTGTTCACGCTCCCCAACCTGCTGGAAATGAAATTCCACTTGTATTCTTGATCTAAACTTTTGTTCGTTACGTAATATTCATTGTCTTGTCGAAAATATCTCCGGCCGATTAGTACTTTGAATTTTTTCATTATAGCTTCCTTTGCTGTTTCTAGTTTAGTCTGTGGTAGTGGGGCTACTACATTAGTTGTGACCTCACTTCGGTACAAGTAACACAAAATCAAGCAAAGGAACATAAAGCAGACAAGGAAACCTTTTAACCCTCCTGAATGCTTGTTACAAAAGTTAACATCAAAATCTTGTTCTAAAAGCAACTTTAACATAAGGAACAGAGCTCCTTGGTTTATCTTGAGTATTCTGAAAACAGTAAAAAGGAACAACCAAACAAGTGCAAATGATGGAACCGCTATAATCCAGAAATTAAGTTGAAAAGGTTGCACAAACGCAGAAAACGTTAAATACTCCTTTTTCCCTCCGCAGGTGAGAAAATTGAAGTGTACTTTGTGCAGGAGGTAAATGTTCATATACATCTTCATTCGAGAATCAGAAAATATTTTTGTGCTCGGCCTTGTGCTTGGACGTATAATGACTGGCTTGGTTTTCGAAGTTGTCATCGTTCGAAATTTAGTATTAACTAGCGGCTTCAGATTCGTATGGTTAAGAACTTTTAGCGCAAATCTCAGCATTTGTTCTTCACCCCTACCTATCGATCCGTGGCGATCTGCTCCAGCTCCGGCGTTCAAGCTTCCATAGACGTGACTATCCAGGTTGTAGATGAATCCCCATTGTGTTGGACAAGCATAGAGGAGCAGTTGTTTTATTTTTTCGTCAAGCAGAGCACGAGATGGTAATGAATTGGGATCGTAATTCTGTTCCATTTCGTCTCTACTGAAAGTTGTCAACATCAAGGATCCACTGCATGGTGAATTGAGCTTCGTAAGAAGTTCGAATGTAGAATTCATCAAGACGTATTCATACTGAGGGAGAAGATCAATGGCGCGTCCTTGCGGCGTGTTGGGGTTATGGCGACCGCCTCGATTAGGCTGTCCATTACGACTAGGGGGTGCATTACTGTTAATTGGAGAACTGTCACAAAAGTGTAAATTAGAACTAGGTGGGATATTTAAACGCTGCATTCCTGTGCTTATTGAAATGAGATAGGTATGTCGACCGTAGCAAGTTGTGTTAATGTTATTAATATCACAATCAACAAACCAGTCAAGCGTATTGTGTATCTTACAATATTCCTCATCTCCCGGATACAGGATGTAGACTACTTGGCATGTTTCCTTCCGTTGTCGCCAATTCCTCTTCAATTTGTCCATGTATTCGTTACCGAACTTTAGCCGCACTATTGGAATGTTTTCCCATGCAATTCTGAACTGGTCATACAGTGGCTCCATGCTGTTAGAGTTACTGTCTATGACAATATTGTGACAATGTTTGAACCCCAAGTTGATGTGCTGCAATTCCTGACTCTTCTCAGCAGAAAGTCCACAATAGAGATGTAAAAAGATTACGATTGTAACTTTAAATTTGGCAGTACTCAGCCGTTCAAGAGGTCTATAGGTTTTACCCATTTCGACAATCTGAGTAAAAGAACTTTTCAAACTTATATGACAAAAGAGGTGAAATTGCGATGTATTAACAACTTGAAGGTTGATTCTGTTCTATCTGAGAATTGAATATACCTGTTTGAATATTCTAAGAACCGATACCCGTGGGAAAGATTATAGGTTCCAGTTCTAGTCTTGTGGGCGTTCCTATAAAGTAAAGACGAAAGAAGCAAAATTCCCCGTCATTTACTGTCTTTTATCTTTCGGTCCTATGTGGCATATATTTTGATAATCGTCGATGAAACCATATAATTTGGGTTCTACCAGAGCACATCAATTCCTGCCTTTAATAGTAGGATAAAACTTTGGATTTAGTTGAGAAGTTTTAATGGGAAACGGGCGACCACTTTACATGAAATATCCGATCAATTCATGGGAAATAAACTGTGGCAGCACGGGCATAATAAATAATAGCATAAATGAAATGAATGGTAAGTAGATGAAGTCCAAAAGGAAACTAGAAATGGTGAAACGAAATAACAACCGAACATTTTGACATTTGAGGTCGTATAACGGGCGACTGGAAGGTAACAGTTGAAAACACTTCTCTAGTTAAAACAAATGAATTTTATGGGAGGTCATTCTGTGAAGGTAAGTCACAACTTTTAACTCGACGGGCTTGACCCGCAGGGAGTAAAAAGTACCCAATATAAATAGAAAGCTGGGCAATTAATTTTCGAATATTTTACCTTATGTGCACCACCATAATCGACTCAAATAAAATTAAAATCTACAAGTAAATAAGGATAATGATATTGGCTTTTTACTGGAATATTTTGAAGAAATGTAACTTGACTTGTGACTCTTCTGTTTGAAAAAATTATCATTGGACTTCAAACTTGGAAATATTTTAATTTTGGTATTTCCACCTGACGTTACGACGGATTTGTGAAAGTGGTAGTCGAGTGGGAGTCATTTTATGAACAGCAAAACAATGCATGATAAAATGTTGGTAATTTTCCAGTCGACACTGTTCTGGCATCGCTTCCGCCACTTGAAATGTAAAACCCACTCTTGCTGCGTGACGCTGAAATGATTCCGGCCAGACACTACGTTGCAGCACTACGGATTGACACTACTAGACGAATTGCTTATCAGTGACTAACCAGTTTATCAAAGGACTTTTACCTGTCTAATTAACACTGAAAGAATAGCAGAGTTCATTCATGTGGCAGAGTTTGAAATTAATAATTCAGTGTGTGTTAATGGCTGGGTATGAAGACATACACACTTCCTCCAGAGACTGACTCTGGTGAGTCGGATATCCTAACTCCCCCTGTAGTAGCAGTTGGAGTAGCTATTTTCTCAATCTTCATGGTCTTCGTTTTACTCCTTATTATCTACTTCGTAAGATTGCACTAACCAACTCGCTAGCGTTTTTCAATTTTTAGACATTAAGTTCAAAACGGCCAATCTAATTTCTAGCCACGGTGTAACAAGTCTTGCTGCTTGAAAACCAAAACTCCTTCGCCTAACGAAATCGTTGATGGGGACCAATACATTTGGACCAGTCAACGCAACTTGAGTATTCATAGCGGAGATTTCTATGAAGCCCTACGTCAAAGTCAGTTGGAACTAGGTATGCACTGTAAAATAAAATTATCGTCTTTATAATATCTAATATATTTACTGTAAGAACAGATGTCCGTGGGATCAGTCCATTTCAAACAAACACCACCACTTCAAACACTATAAGCGATACACAACCTTCTGCTCCTGCATTACAACAAACTGAACTTTCAATTCCGACTTATAATATGGCCATTTCGTTCCCGCAACCATCAGCCCCAAATGAAACAGCAAAAATCATTCAACCTGAGCTGTCGGATCAGCCGCCTTCATACGAAGAATCGATAAATATGGCAGAAGGTCAGAGTTACTCCCAGGCCAGATCAGTAAATGTTGATTTGACAACTGTTCGACACAATTATACCCCGCAACGGTGACAATGGAGTTATGATTTAGCTAAAAACCTGTACTAATTAGCAGAAATTACTTCTAACCAGAATACGCTATATTTCCAGCATTCATGCCTTGACTCACTACATATGCACAAATAAGTCAATGTTGACTGCGTTTACTTATTAGCTTATCCAAAACTAGTTTGAAATAAAAACGAATCCTCCAGTATTAGGTAAATCACAAGAAAGAAAACGGTAACCAACCTCACTTTAATATTGAAGCCTTACCAGGTATGAATTGCGTGATTTTGATATCTAGTTTGAGTAGATTAAGATCTGGTTAGTTAGATTTGGTAACAATTGGTTAGTATAGCCAGATTTTGCATTTGGATTTCGAGTGCGGCGATCTGGGTTATTAGTTGACTGTCTTCGGACTCATGTTGTTGAGAAACAACGAAAATGCTTTATTACAATGGTCTTATTCAGCTATTTAATACACTTAATCTGCCTCTAAAGGTACAAGTTAAAAATGACAAAGTGCTTATTATTCTACAATTGTTGCGTCGAAATCAGCGTGAATTGTCTGCTGCCATCTCTGAAACTCAGATTTTAAGATTGACTGTCAGACGTCCTTTTTGAAACCAACTGAGTCGCAAAAATAGATTTTGTGTCGTCATAAAAGGCAAATCAGTTAATTGATTACGCCATTATTTTCTCAATCGTCATTGCTATAGCGTCATTTGCGCCACTTCAGAATGAAAAATTCAGGAAAATAACGAACGAGGAAATAGATAACTACCGCCGTCAGACGTTGTATTTATCTCATTCAACAAATACATAACGTGTGTAACGATTTGTTTAGCACCAAGTTTTAGTAATCAACATCGATGAAAACGTTCATCCAACCATCTGATAAAATTCATTAGTCAAGTTTCATCACTGGGGAATGTATATCAGTACTACCACTTCTGGTCCAGAGTCTGGAGATTTTCAAGGTAATTTAGAACAGCATGGATATTTCCATGTTTTGCGCAGTATAGTGCGTATACCTGAAAACTAGCGCGGTGGTAAAATCACTCGCTGGTAAAAATTAGACATTTTAGTTCAATTCGGCCAAAAAATGTTTGTCATCTATAAAGGTGACCGACCCTTTGCTTTGATAATTTTGATTTTGGGTACATATTGTGCGAACGGAACTAAAACAGCTAATGTTTACCAGCGAGTGATTTTTACCACCGCGGTGGTAGCAATGTTGTTACTTTTATTTAATATGGCGTCATGTTTTTTATATTTGCAAATAACTATGTTTACTCACAGGTCGTGGAGATTCCTACATCCTACCTCTGTGTCTGGGTGGAGTCATAGCCGGAATATTCTTTACTCTATGCATCTTATCTTGCCTTAACCGATTCGTAAGATTTCAAAAACAAATATACTATCAATATAATATAATAATAATATCCGGACTATTTTTAATTTTCAGCCGTGGTATCGCAATTGGTGTTGGACGAATAAAGTCCAGTTGCCGGATGATATCTTTGAAGAAGCCCTCCGGAATACCCGCTTCCACGTTTCTCGCGATACACGACCTTCGTCCACTGCAATCGAAGTCAGGGACCTTCCAATTCCAACTTATGAAATGGCTATTACATTCCCATCGCCATCTAGCCCGCCCGTAAAAGCCAGAATTATTCCACTTGAACAATCGGTTGATCCTCCGCCTACGTACGAAGAAGCGTTAAACAACAGAGAACGTGACGTCCTTTCAACAGCAGCTGCAGAATTGACAACAGTTCCACGGAATTGTGATTTGCGAAGGTGACAATGGGCTTGATATTAGTTTATAAATTAAGTTATTTTTGGATTCATATGAGTATCTATATTTCACAATAAGTCAATTTATAAAGTATTTTTGTGAACTATATTCCCAGAATTATAAGACTTGAAGTACTTCCCACCCACCTGCACATATGCGAGTAAACAATTTTGATTGCATTAACTTTTTCAAAACCATTTCGAAATAAAAAGCAGTGACGCAGGATACTAGGCAAACAACGAGTAAAGTAAACGGTAACAAAATCTTACTGTACAATTTCAAAGGTTTTACGGCATTCCTATAAATGTAAGGGTTCAAAGTAGTACCATTTTCTCTTTCTCTCTGTATTGCAGCTCCTACTTTTGTCTTGCGCAATGTTGATGCTAAACCTGAATGGAAATTTGGTATTCCTGCCATATGAAAATACACGATTCGCCTATCCAACCTAATACCATGATGGTAATACGTTTGATAGTACAGTTTATGGCGGGTTTTTGCATTATTCTTTGATGTGTAGCACTGAATATTTGGATTAGCTAAGTGAATCCTCCCTAAAACAAATTCGGATTCATCCTGTTGCAAAATGATAAAATTGTTTGTTGCAATACTCTCATTAATATACATCCAATTAACTGACTCTGAAGGAACAAAATCAACAAATTTAGACAACGTGCTTCCCTGCAATACCGTCGTTTTCAAGTCATCCCCAATCACACTCTTGACTTTAGCGATCTGCATTTCCAACAGGGACTCACGCGATAGTAACTTCACGAGTGCTTCACTCCTGTCAGTCATTAGGAACTTTCGGCCTGAAGCGAGAATTTCTTCCATATCTTGAAGAACTTTATCCTCAAAGGGAGCAACAGTAGTGCTAGTGATGACACACTCGTAGCAAGCACTAAAGAATGAAAACAAAATATGTTTACCTGGGTTTCGTAGCATTTCTTGTCTTAAGGAATACCTGATTAAAGTAACGCAAATTGACCATAGACAGAACACTAGAGTAAACCGCTTGGCATCCTGGCGCAACAGAATGCGCACACAAAAGAAAATGGCTGTTGGTATTTGTATTTTTGCACTCGTGACAGCGGCAAGGATGACAACAACCATGACTAGTATCCACGTTGTCGTGTCGAAAGGTATAAGCAAACCTAAAATGTTTACAGCACCCGTCCAATCCTTGACATCCCCTTTCTGACAATACGCAAAAGTTTTGGCAGGAGAATCGATCACTAGCGCAACACTCAAATCTTGGTCCAGTGAATTCCACGGCTGTAAAACCCTTTGAGCAAACTCTATTGCAATTATGGCCCCAAGTGTTTCACCGAGATTAATAACTTCTTGTGCTCTTCGTGATGCGTAAGATATGCCGCTTAGATTGTAATGGTCCATGATATCTTGAAGTACGAGGTAGTTTGTTGAATAGCAGTCATAGTACCGTTCATTAATCAGTGTCCGACATACCTTGTCCCGATGAAAATTAAAAATAAGATATTTCCGCTTGAAGTTTTGATTCACACTTTTCCAATGCGATTCCAACGATTCCATTGAAATACGCAACCCATTGTCTAACCTGGAAGGGAAAAAGGTTAGATATGAAATTGGACAGCCTCGTGTATGTTATGTACCTCTCACTGAGATCTAACGACAGGTCAAATCTCTCATCAGTTATGGAATAGCTCGTAATATACATGTTATACTTGTAAGGTCCCTGTTTTATTATAATTTGAAAGAGCGTGCCAAACAACGTTTTAGCAATATCTCGGATAATAAATTTCAAATACGGGAAGAAGTCTCCTCCATATGGCGCAATCCAGGAGTGCATATTGTTCTTGTTACTAAGGGTTACAAGACTGTAGACATCTTGCAAATCCCGAGCGTCTGATACCGTTGATCCAGTTCTTAAGTTGATTTGAACAATGTAAATGATACAACCACTCCTATGGGTTGAATTGCTTGAAGTAATCATATCTTCCCTTCTGTCGACACTCTGCTTTGGTGCTAATAATGATTTTTCTAAAGCTACCATAACTGGAGTTCCAGCGTTATGGGAACGTTCCAGAGAATCAAATATAAAAGCTGTTGTAATTTCCTTGAGATAGTTTGCTTTGATTCTAAAATGAAGGAAGCAGTGCATACTGTTGGAAAACTGAATAAATGAATTTGAAACTGTAATTATTTCAACTAATAATAGCAAGAAAACTTTTGATTCCATCTTTGATATTATTTTACAATACTTTTAGCCTTAACAGACTTTAAAAGACAAATGAACCAGTGGATGACACGTGCAGACTGTCTTGTGCATGTTCAAAAGTCACCAAAAGAGAAAAGTCTGGTTCACAATTTATTCATAGGCTTCATAGGTTCCCAGTGGTATATCAAATTAGGACACTCCAAGAGGGAATACTTATTTTCGAAGTTGATATCGATTCAACTGGAACATGCCTTTGCTTTATCCTATTCCTACAGCGTCATTGCAATTTAGAGCAGAATTTACTCGTGAATATTAAAAATAGTCTCAATTTTTAGTAATTTCTACAACTATGGTAATACAAAGTTTAACAGACTCAAAGGCATTAGCTAGTAACAGAATATCTTAACACTGTAGATATTAATATAATAGCCATAACAATGGTATTACTGGTTGAATATAATTGAACTAAAGAGCTCTTATTTTCATCGTCGTCGTCCAAACTTGACAGAAACATGAGGTATGATGTGCCTTAGGGAATGTAGAATTCCAGGATGACCGTGGCTGATTCCAGGCCAAGTCCAGGCTGCTGATTTTTTCCCCCGAAGTCCTCTTACAATTGAACCAATTGCACTTGGATGGTGGTGATGGTGATGATGGTTGACAACTAGCAACTGTCTTCGTCCCGGGTTATTTACGAATTCAGGAAATTGGTATGAGCTGACTGAACTGACGACTAGAAGGAATGCGAAACAAACGATGGAAACTATCCGAAGACCTGTCATGGCTGATTGCAAGAGTCAACTGTGGCAAAACTGAGCAGTCAAGAGTTGAAAATACGACTGACACCAAACTATTGGATAACATATTAAGCTTAATTGCAGTATGATTTAATTTCAAAGTGAAAGCCACCACGAGTCACGTAACACTTATATAATATGAGCAAAAAATGAATAATTTCTTCCGAGTCGGAAGTTGGAGTAAGAAAGGAAAACCAGTTTACCAAAATTAGCGGAATACCCATTGAAAGTGTGTGGCTTTTGATCCTCCCCAATTGATTGACTTCAAAAGTAAAACTTTCAACTCAAAACACAAAAGAAAGTAAGCTTCATAACAAATGCTCATCACGCTCAATTTTTTGTAAACGAAGTGCGAATAACTTCATAAGAGTGAGTTCTTAATGGACTCATGTTTTCAAGTGGATTGTCATCTGAGCAATGCTTCCAATAATTTCCAATTCTTGAAATAATCTAAGGAGCTAACCATTCCATTCCACCATCATTTTGACCTAGCTTGTCTCTTCAGTCCAATTAAGGCCCCATCTTCGGATTCCTCTAAAGAAATGAATAGTGTGGGTTGCAAGTACATGTGTAGCATGGCTGAACATTTGGCACGTGTTCAATAATTAATTTGAGCCATTTGATTCTGCGATTTGTTTTTATCACGTGAGAATATCCGACATAACAAGTTCACTTTGTCTTATTTATTCGAGCATCTTCCTTTCTGGCCTGGGCGATGAGGCTCGCATTTCATCTCTGTGAATATCCTGACACGAACACCTTCTTTACCTTGAATGATTAAAAGTCAAAGAGGGCAGGTTTACTATCTGCCAATCTTGTTTTGCAAAAAATATCAAACAAAAAGAGTGGGAACTTTTAACATGTATACGCAGAGTTAAATGCCTTGACGAAATTGGATGGAATCATGCAGCTTTTATTCCTGTAAATAATTCACATTCGAGCACTTTTACTCTCCCAAATGTCGCCTGACTCCCAGTTGGTGAAATCTTTGTGCATTAATTTAGTGTGTTACTCGCAATTATTTATGTAGTGACTGGCTGTATTTATTTTTATGTAATTTCGAATTATATTCACTTCATATTATCCTAGTGTTTTGTATATTCTTAATTCTTACATTTAGTTGATTGAATTATCCTTTAGTTTTATTGAATTTAGTGTAGTTTGGAAGTCTGGAGCTTTCTCAGGGGCGAAGACTTTTTAGAAACCGAGCTGGTAAGTGGAAGGGGGTTTGAAAAGGTTACTCTGCAGGACCTAAATAAAAAGAAACGTGAAAGGTAGAAAAGTTTCTGGAGAAAGGAAGGCTTTCACCATACCTTGAGGACGACTTCCGCCACGACCGATTCCGAAATCATCATCCTTAAAAAATGAAAAAAAATTGATTTGCAAAATAATGACAGAATGATAAGATGATTGTTAGAAGTATAAGATGATTATATGAATGAGACCGTAGGATTCTGACCTTTGCTGCTGCTAGCACTTTAGCAGCGACTTCCTCCCACTCTCTCTGAAAGCAAAAATATTATTTAGCCGATTTAAGTCAAAAGCTTGTATAGACACAAGACTTTACTTCTTTTCCTTGTAAGTCCTGAATAATTTTTCCATTTTTTTGCTAGAGTCACATAAATAAACAGTAAGTACAAAATGTTACAATAATATGAGAACTTTCACTCAGCTTTTTGTCACAATTATAATTTTAAATTACCATCTCCTCATCTTGTTCGAGAAAAAGCTGAAATTAAAATTTATTTATTACTAAATTATTAAAATTATTACAAATACTTACTTTGCGTAGACTCTTCTCGGAAGCGATTGCACGTTTGAGCAATTTCCCCTGCTTCTTCTGAAAAAAAAGTTAGAAAAGAATCAATTGGTAAAGGTCATTAGACCGACGACATCATTTGTTTAATCAGTCAACTCTAAAGTCCTCGTCTCATTTCATTAAGTTCTAATGCAGATTCAATTATTTTTGTACACATTTTCTAATGAAAAGATAATAAAGAATATAGTCAAAAGTGATACGAGATTTCCTTAACAATACCGCACACAAATTCAATGGCAGCCTCCAACAATGAAAAATAAATGATGCTCATCAAATCCAGAAATTGCAATCGTCTTTAACTCGTTATAAGAGTAGTCTTTGAGATTTCGATTTTTAAATCGTTGAGGACAGAAACAACCTTGTCATTGTTAACTATTATTATCTTTTATATATATCATATAAATACCTTTTCTGCTTTTAGCGTGGCATAGGATTCTTTCAGAGCAGTAAGCTCGGTTTCCAAGATCTAAAGATAAAATTATTTCAATTAATAATAATAAGTGAGGTTCAAAATAGAAAAGAGTTACTTTGGTCTTGTCATCTGCCACCTTAACCTTGCCATCCGCCTCTTCTAGTTTCTGAAACCAAAATTAATTTGTAGTTATTCAAAAGCATAAGTGGATTTTTGTAAATTCTTTTTGTCAATACTTACGCGGTTTAGCTCCGCTCCTGCTTCGAAGGCACTCTTCATCTGTCGAGTCCAAAGCTCCTCCTCCTAAAAAACAACAGAAATCAACCAGATCAGAAAATCAGAAAAAATTCCAGCTTATACTAATCGATGCTTACCTTCACTGACTTTTCGTTGGTTTTCCTTCCACTCTGAAAAATATATAAAATATGTATAAATGTAAAAATATAATATAAAATGTATCTGAATAAGTGCTTACCATTCTTTCAAAGATTGAACTCCTGGTTGACCCCTTCACTGAACTCAACTCTGACGTTTTGTTGATCTTGAAAGGCTGAGTGATCGAATTTGACTGGAAAGCGAAGAAGGTTAAACCTGCACTGGTTCTGTGTTCTGTCTTCTGTGTAGTTGACACTTTTTTTTATAGTTTATATCGACAGGCCAGGTAGCTTTGCTGTAGTGTATTTTTGTTCATAAAGCTCGACCTTCAAAGGTCAACACTGGATTATCGACAGGAAGGAGATTATGTTAGAAATAAGCAAAATAAGGAGAAAAAACAAGGAACACAAAATGCATTGACACGCCACGCTTTTATTCAAATATAGAATCCAAAATATGTCAACCTTTCAACAAAACAAGTATAAATCTTGTTGCAGTGTTTGTATGAGATTTTGCATTTTTTATTAGGTTTATTTTTATTAGCTGATTGAACTGACGACTAGGAATGGATGAAAATTATCATCATGAAAATTTGTTCAACAATTAATTTAGCCATTTGAACCTGCGATTTGTTTTTATCACGTGAGAATATCCGACATAACGAGTTTACTTTGTTTTATTCTTTGAACATCTTCCTTTCTGGCCTGGGCGATGAGGCTCGTACTTCGTCTCTGTGAATATCCTGACACGAACACCTTCCTTACCTTGAATGATTAAAAGTCAAAGAGGGTAGGTTTATTATCTGCCTATCTTGTTTTGCAAAAAATATAAAACAAAAAGCATGGGTATACGCAGAGTTAAGTGCCATGACGAAATGGGATGGAATCATGCAGCTTTTATTCGTGTATATAATTCACATTCGAGCACTTTGACTCTCCCAAAGTCGCCTGACTCCCAGTTGGTGAAATCTTTGTGCATTAATTTAGTGTGTTACTCGCAATTATGCAGTGAGTGGCTCTATTATTGTTTTGCACTTGCCAAATTGTATTTGCAAAATATATACTACAACAATTCAGGACGAGTCTACGATGTAGCAAAAGTTGGTTTGGCCAACCACACCTTTTGATTGCTATTCACCTCAGGTTATCCTAATGTTTGCAAATTCTTTACGCTCAGCTCAAAGACAAGTTTTCTGCATCCCTTGATAATATATTCTGCAAATTGGCCAAATATGCCAAGACCAAGAGCAGTACCGCCAGTGGCCTTATTACTAGGGTCAGTAGCCTACATTTACAACGCATTCAACGGCATAGCAGAGCTCCAGGGCTCAACCGTAGTCACCGAGACGAGCTATGGACCAGTTCGAGGGTCAAAGAGCACAGCCAGGAATGGCAGAATATTCTACGAGTTCCTTGGGATTCCATACGCTTCGCCGCCAGTTGGAGATTTACGATTTGAGGTTAGCCCGATTCTTTAGTTTAAGCTTATTTCAAATAACATTTTCATGAGGATCTTAAATTCCGCGCTTCTATGGATTTCCTGGAAATAAAACTGGTTTACGGAGTTCGACGAAAACAAATTATCAGTAAAAACAAGTTTCTTCAAATTCAGTTAGGATTTCGACGAAGTTGGATAAATGAGGGAGCTGAATCAACTTCAACTCATTACGTAATTTGTTTTGTTAATTTTTAATTCAGCCGCCAATTCCTCCTGACAAGTGGCTAGGAGTTCGTGAAGCTTTGCGCTACGGCCCAAGGTGTTGGCAATTTGAGCGGTTTTCCCGAACAGTCCAAGGCGATGAAGACTGCCTCTTCCTGAACGTCTTTACTCATCAGGTATCACAAAAAAAAAATTTCTTCCACATCAAACCTCAATAATGGCAGAGGAACAAATCTGAGCCAGGAAGTTAACTTTTATTTCCCAATTAATTCCAACCACAAATCCATCCTCAACAGGAAGTCAAAGGCTAATAATGTCCAGCAAAAAGTGATCAAAGCACTTTAGTTTTTTTTTAATTTAAAAAGAATGACGGATTTCCTAATTCCTCTGCCGGATACTCTTTCACACCGGAAAATCCTACCCGATATGCGCAGATACAAAATTGTTTATTATGGGAACTTTACATGGTGTTAATTCCATGTTCTTAGGTACTTGATGAAGACCAAATCCCACAAGCAAACTTAAAACCAGTGATGGTCTTTATCCACGGTAATTTCTAAAGTTTAATTGCGTGATTAAAATTAAAACCATTTTGTTTTCAGGCGGAGCTTTTATGGCTGGTTTATCCAATTTTTACCGACCAAAGTATTTCATGTCTGAAGAAATTGTTCTAGTCACACTCAACTA
The DNA here is from genome assembly GCA_009869845.1 of Pseudachorutes palmiensis. Classification (NCBI taxonomy): domain Eukaryota; kingdom Metazoa; phylum Arthropoda; class Collembola; order Poduromorpha; family Neanuridae; genus Pseudachorutes; species Pseudachorutes palmiensis. The sequence goes on along the minus strand of VNWY01000725.1, from coordinate 15,494 downwards.
CAGACTTGCTTCATTTGGTATTAATATGGAGACGTAATGCGCCTGCACATGCAATCATTGTTCTACTTTTCAAGGTTTTCTCAATACGGGGGATGCATATTGTCAGGGGAAACATGGGACTGAAGGATCAAGCCATGGCACTGAAATGGATACAAGAAAATATTGGGTACTTTGGAGGAGATAATTCACGAGTCACCTTGATGGGGGAAAGTAAGCATTAATTCAAATTAGGAAAATTAGGTCGATATTAATTTTTATTTTGTAATATTGTGTAGGTGCAGGAGCTGCTAGTGTACATTTACACACACTGTCGCCATATTCATCAGGTAAACATTCAGTTATGGAATAAGTTGCAATTTTGTGATTAATTTGGCCAAAAACCAAAAAAGTCTTTGCCGATTGTGGGAAAAACCTAACGTTAATTTGAAATTAAAGCAAACTGAATGGGGAATATTGGCCAAATTTTTGTATTTTTTAGAATTTTCAATCTAATTTTTTATTTGCAGGATTATTTCAACGAGCAATTTCCCAAAGCGGGTCAGCGCTCAACCCTTGGGTCATTTCTGAGAAGCCCAAAGAGCAAGCTCAGCGACTAGCTGAAAAACTCAACTGCCCAACCGACACTACTTTAGAAATGGTCACTTGTCTAAAATCTCGGAGTGCTAGAAGCATTGTTCGAACCCACATTGACTACACCGTATGCTTACTTATAGAATAGTTTTTCTGTATCGATTTCATGAGTTTTGAATTTTACAGAAAGCATTTGTTGGTGATCGCCTTGCTTTGTTTTCTCCGACGGTAGAGGCCGTTGATGATTCCAAAGCGTTCCTAACAGAACATCCAAGACGACTACTGGAGGCTGGGAAAATTGCAAATCCAGTACCCTGGGTCGTCGGCGTGAATTCTGAAGAGGGTTTAATCTACGCGGCAAGTGAGTCATCTGCTGAGTTACAATTTTCCCACACATGTGACTGAATTTGATGATTTCAGACGCAATTAGAAACAAAACGCAACGTCGCATGGTGAATGAAAATTGGAACAAGATTGCCCCCATTGTCTTTCACTACGATGAAGAACCGAATCATCTAAACATTTCTTCGAGCATTCGGAAATACTACTTTGACAATAACAAAATTGGGATGAGCACGCTAGAGGAAACTGTAAACATGTTTTCAGATAGACAATTCTTTGAAGGTAAAAGTTAATTAAACTAGCACACGCACTGGGAAATTAAGTTATGATTTTGTATAATTTAGGATTCAAAGACGCAGTTGAATTACAATCTAAAGTGGCTCCAGTCTACCCCTACTACTACACTTACAAAGGGAAATTCGGATTTGCGAATTTGCTTTTCTCAATGACAGGCGCACTCCCAGCGTCTTTGGACACTGTATTCGCATTCCTGTCAAACACTCGTGAATGGATTAGAACAAATCTACTACGACTTGGAGAACAAAAGCATTACGGTATGTTCAAAATTAAGGGAATAAGGGCAGGAAGTTCCATTCAAGCTTTCATTCTGTCCATCTTCCTCTCCCTTGTGGGAACACAAGTACAATTATTTTTCAAATTAATTACTAATTACACCTGGGATGGGAATTTTTCCTGGTAAAAATCCGATTTTCCGATTCCGAAAACGTCATTATGGAAGTTATCATAATTATGGTCTTGTGCACTTTGGATATTGAAACTTATGGCATAAAAACATTTTCAAATCTCTTACTTTATAAACAGGGCCAGTACGTCATCAAGTAGCAATTAGGCTCAATTCATTTTAATGAAATGCGCACATCCATGGGATAAAATTGTTTTTATAGACACACCAAAATCCGTTTTCATTCTTTTTATTTCTTAATGAATGCAATTAAATTCATTTGCCATTTTCTCTTTATTACCGCCTCCCTGAGGATATGCGCAGACTACTACTGGCCCACGGATAGTCGAAAACAAGCTCAATTTTTTTCAAAATACGTAGGGACAGTTCAACTATAGCTTTTACCAAGCAACTGCTTTTTGTGCTCGTAGCCAATACGATAATTCCTATTGCATAATTACAATATACGATATAATAAATTTTTTTTAAATACAATTTGCCAATTATATTGATATGCGTGGTTTAGCGTAACTTTATAGCATTGTTTTTCTTTTAACATTCCAGGTGTGTGCCATGCTGATGAATTAGTTGTATTTTACAATTTCCCACTCATCACTCGTGAAATCGGCCCTGGATCTCAAGACTTTCCTTTTTCCGCCTCAATTATTAAACTCTGGAGTAATTTCGCAAAGCATGGGTAAGATTTTGAGCTTCGTGATTGATTTCACGTCATCACTTGGTTGTTGTGCGTCAGAATAATAAACAGTGGTGGTTAATTATCTTAAATTTTTAGGTACCCAGGCTCATTTGGAGAAGTGAATTGGGAGATGAATGCTCCAAGCGATGATATCAAGGTCTTTCGGCTGGACGATGTTCCTGCCATGGTCACTCCGCCATTTACAGATCGCATTGCCTTTTGGAAATCGCTTAACCTAGATTCCCGCTTCAAACCCTAAATTAATCACCTATGCTACAAACTTGTGATAATTTTGAATAAATTGTTTCGAATTAGCTCATGTGTGCTGTGGTCATGGTCAAGTGTTTGACAATTTTGATTTCTCGCGTGTGCGAACTCGAGGCCACACAAATCATGGCACAATTTATTCCTGATATGTCTGACATGAATGAGGATCTTCTGGAGACAGCATTATCCTCTACGTAAGAAGAAGAAACCAGTTGACCTTAAACAATTTGGATTCACAAGTTTCCTTCAGAATATAAAACCGAAACAAAAACGAGTCGAGAGAGCCTGTTCCTTTTTCAATTCAATCTACAGGCTTGCTGTGGCTGACACTACAAATCAAATAGGTTTTTGGGGTATTTAATTACACGAATCTTAGCAAAAATCAACAAGGAAAATTATAGCCGTAGACCCGGATCACAATAACCGACGTCATAAGTTTCATTGCTTATATAAGCTAGAATCCAAGTTTAATAGCAGTTTTCCTTTAGCAGTCAAGCAGTCTAACTGTAAATTTCTTTGCAAAAGAGTAGCAATCGCGAATGCATAAATATTCTCTGCGGTCAAAGTTTATGCCAGCAGAGGTCAGAGTGTGAGTTGAGCCATAAATACTGTAAAGAAAATGAGGCAATTGCGATCGGGTCAGGCGATGTTTAGTTCTGTCGCCTATTTGCTGTCGCAATTAAGTATTCTTCAGCCGTATGTTGAGGTTGACACCATCTATGGAAGAATCCGCGGCACCAAGGCAGTTGCCCGAAACGGTAACCCTTATATAGAATTCCTGAACATTCCTTACGCGAAGCCGCCTATTGGAGAACTTCGGTATGAGGTAAGTACTTCAATTGTCACTATACGCAAAAGCTACATTCTGTGAATTCTGCAGTCGCCACAGAGACCTGATAGTTGGGACGGTGTTCAAGACGCCACTTACTATGGAAATAGTTGTCTACAATATGAGTATCTGACTCATTTCCTTACCGGATCGGAAGACTGTCTGAATCTTAATGTGTACACAACTGGGGTAAGTAATTTCTTATAAAATTAAAATAGGATTTTGAATTTGAAAACCTGTTGGCGAAAAAAAAATTACTGCAGAAAAACCGCTATTTTCCTCGTTAAGAAACGGATTTTTGGCAGAAAAAGAACGAATTTTTTGATTTTGAAGGAACCCATTAATCTGGAATTTGAAAAATACGAATTTCTAAAAAATACTTAAGAAATTCGAACAGCATTGCCAAATTGTTTCCTTTCTGTAATATCCTACTAGCCGCCATGAATCGTTTCTCAAAAACAGGTTCTAATAATGACCTTAAATTTTTGAATCAACTGTTATGTGATAATTCAAGCGATGACGAATTTCATCGCTAGCGACATCTATCATTTTTGAATCAACTGTTATGTGATAATTCAAGCGATGACGAATTTCATCGCTAGCGACATCTATCAGTCTTTTGTTTATAACCTTCCAGCTAGCTATCATCACGGCAAACTTAAGTTTGTCGTGCTATCATATAGTTTTTAATTTTCATTTGACGTAGGTACCTGATCGAAGGAGAAAAAGGAGTACAGATCTTAAGCCTGTGGTTGTGTATTTCTACGGTAAACTAAAATAACACTTGAATTCTGATGACTTACTAAAGCACATTATTTCAAAAGGTGGTTTATTCATGTCCGGATTCTCATATGTATACCGTCCAAAATATTTCATGGAGGAGGACGTTGTGCTAATTACATTCAACTACAGAGTCAATTCGTTTGGTAAGACCATTATTCTATCTATCTAACTTAAGTTGATTCAAAAACTCAAGAATTTAGGTTTTCTGAATACTGGTGATGGAGTTGTTCGTGGGAATATGGGACTGAAGGATCAAGTCATGGTGCTTCAGTGGGTACAAGAAAATATAGAAAACTTTGGTGGTGATCCAAATCTTGTGACCATCATGGGTCAATCTGCTGGTGGTGCCAGTGCTCACTTCCATCTCTTTTCACCAATGTCAAAAGGTCAAGATTCTTAACTTGAAAAAGCCTTTTCTGACTGGGTAATGACATTTTATTGTATTCACAGGCCTATTTCACAGAGTTATTTCCATGTCGGGAACAGTATTAAGTCCATTTGCATTTTCGGATTCACCCGGTCGTCAAGCCCAAATGATTGCCAAGAAAGTAGGTTGCTATCACGAGAACTCGACTAAAATGGTAGCTTGCCTCAAATCCACAAATAGCCATCGTATCGCTCGGGCTCACAAAAACTACTTGGTAAGAACTAATCATTCTGGTATTAAAGCTTGAAATTATTCTTATAATTATAACTACAATTATATTCTGCAGTCTCCAATGCCTGAGCACATGACTCTATTTTCGCCATCGGTTGAAGTAGTTGACGACGCAGACGCATTCCTCACCAAAGATCAGCGTCTTATGCTTCGTGAAGGAACATTCCAAACCCAAGTGCCGTGGATGACTGGAGTTGTCAACGCCGAAGGTCTCATCGGAAGCACCTGTAAGCTCAGAAATTCCATCGTTATACAAACACATTCTAATGTCCTATTTGTATCCTTCATCTGCAGACCTGCTCAAATACCCAGAGCTCCTGGCAAAAGGGGATTTTGAATGGGAGCAACAGACAGCAATGCATTACTTTCGATTCCGGGGACATCCGAATGCTTCCGCAATAGCAGTCAAAGCTCGCCAATTTTATTTCGGAGATAAGCCCATTAACGAACAGAGTCTGGACGGATTGACAGGAGTTTATGGCGACTCTCAAACCTACCTAGGGTTTGCAGAGGCACTTGATCTTCAAATGAAAACTTACGAATCTCCAATTTACGCTTATTATTACACTTACGCAAGAAACTACGGCCTTGCTAATTTCCTCACTTCGATGCGAGGTGGTGGTATCCCGAGGTTACCTGATTTCAGCCTAGGTGTCGCTCGGACTTGGCTTAATGAAAAAGCTCGGTCTGGTCGAAGTATTAAGAAATACGGTAAGGTCAAGTGCATAGATTAATTTTAATAATTAATAATTAAACCCAATTAATTTCTATTTCTACTTGTAGGTGTGTGTCACGCAGACGAGCTTAATTTATTGTTCAATATACCCACACTCAGTGATGAAATCACTCCAGGTTCTGAAGACTACCAATTCTCAACTGCCTTTGTTAAGCTAATTGTGTCGTTTGCACGCAATGGGTAAGTTATTTCAAAATTCTCGTTGACTCTACGCATGCTCAAGGCCAATGATTGAATGATAGGAAGCCTGGGAAATTATTCGACGTAGAGTGGAACCCAGTTACGACAGATCCAGAAGGGACGCCGTTCCTATTTGAGCTCAGCGACAAACCAAAACTTGTTTCGCTTCCATTCAAAGCCAGCGTAGACTTTTGGAAGAGCATGAATCTACGAAGTACTACGCCCGCGTAGTTTCAAATTTTGAACTTTTTTGGGAGTAACAATTTTGTACATTTCTGTGATACATAAAAGTAATTTGTGGCTTAATTAAAAATGTAAATTATGGGTAGGTTGTTATTTTTAAAAGGAAAATCGAGGTTGTACCATAAAAACATGCACGTGCTCAAACTCATAAAATTATAAATTGCCCATGTGGTTTTTGTCACTGGGTAAAGGAAACCGGTTTCCCTTTAGCTATGTAAAAACGTGGATTTTAATAAAAATTGTTGCAATGAAGAATAAATCGAGAGTTGTTTTGAAAGTGAGTGGCTGCGAGATAAGAGTGGAAAACAAGACAGGCTTCAAATACACGTTGATAAAAATTTGTCTTTTCTTAATTACATAACAAACCAGGAAATTACGTCATCCTATAGAAATTTGATATCAACGCCATCGTCTGGTGCAGCGACTGCTGCTGGAATCTCCAAGAAATGCGGCAAACCCAACTGGGTTCAACTGTGCTCAGTTCAGTTGCATATTTAGTAACGCATCTTAGCATACTCCAGCCATACGTAGAAGTAGACACGGTTTATGGAAGACTCCGCGGTGCTAGCACAGTTGCACGGAATGGAAGGCCTTATATTGAATTTCTAAACATCCCTTATGCAAAGCCACCTCTTGGGGATCTTAGATTTGAGGTAAATAATTAATCTATTTAGTTGCACATGCGCAATATATTTGTTGTTTTAGTCACCGCAAAATGCCTTATAGCTGGAATGGTGTTCAAGATGCCACAAATTATGGAAACGCTTGTCTCCAGTATGAATTTTTAGCTCATTTTGCTGCTGGAGCGGAAGACTGTTTGAATCTCAATGTGTTCACGCACAAGGTAACCCTTGCGCATGTGCAATTTATACAATGTTAGCGACGAATTTTGTATCCCCAAAGGTATATAATACTAAAGCAGAGCAACAAAATGCAGATCTCAAGCCCGTTATCGTTTACTTTTATGGTAAAAATATATTTCGACTCGGATAAAATTCGGATCGAAATTCACATTTTTGTATCAAAAGGCGGGCTTTTCATGTCTGGCTTTACATACGTTTACCGGGCAAAATACTTCATGGAAGAGGATGTCGTTCTGGTCACAGTCAACTACAGAGTGAACGCATTTGGTAAATATTCAACAAATCTGAAAAAGAAATTAAAACTGGATGATTTTTAAAGGCTTTCTGAACACTGGTGATGGAGTGATTCGTGGGAACATGGGACTGAAGGATCAAGTCATGGCCCTTCGGTGGCTGAAAGAAAACATTGCCAACTTTGGTGGTGATCCAAATCTTGTGACTATTATGGGTCAATCTGCTGGTGGTGCGAGCACACATTATCACCTACTTTCGCCCATGTCAAAAGGTCAGCATTCGTACAAATAAGTATCGTTTTAAATTCCTCGTACCTTACCTGGTACCTTACTGGTGCTGATCTACTATTTTTGCAGGCCTTTTTCACAGAGTCATCTCCATGTCAGGAGCGGCACTAAACCCTTGGGCGCTTTTAGAAGCTCCTACCCTTCAGCTGCACAGCCTAGCCAAGAAAGTAGGCTGCTTTTATATGAACTCTACTAAAATAGTGGCTTGTCTCAAATCTACAAATAGCCATAGAATTCTTATAGCTCAGAACAACTACTTGGTAACTTAAAATAACACGAGTCTTAATTTTATTTGACATTGGAAGTGGTTTATAGACCCCGTTGACCCCACCACTCGCTATTTTCAACCCATCGGTTGAATTTATTAACGATACGGACACATTCCTCAGTAAACATCCAAAGCGCATTCTAGTGGATGGCGAATATCCAAGCCAAGTACCATGGATGACTGGACTTGTGAATGGCGAGGGCCTTTTCCAAACTTATTGTAAGCTCAGGTGGCTAAATTCAAAACATATTTTAATCTTCCATAACTCTAGACCTACTTGGTTACCCGGAAATTGTGGCGAAACTGGACTCGGAATGGGAGCAATTTTTTGCTGATCGGTTTAGGTTCAGAGGTCACAAGAGAACTCACTCGATAGCATCAAAAGCCCGCAAGTTTTATTTCGGTGATGGCCCGATAAACAAGAGGACTGTGGCAGGGCTTATTGGAGCCTTAGGAGACTCACAGATATACTTGCCAGTTGCAGAAGCCCTTGAGCTCCATATGAAGACATACCGCGCTCCTATTTATGCTTATTACTTTACTTACAGCAGACGATACGGACTTGCTAATATCATTGAAACAATGGTTGGGAATAACACCATCCCTAGACCAATTGATTTTGGTTTAGCTGTCAGTCGGAATTGGTTCAAGGATAAAATCAACCCAGCCAGTTTGAAGAAATTCGGTGAGTAAGGGTACTCGTAGGAGCCAAAAATCTTTATCCTGAATGAAAATTATTGCCAGGAGTTTGTCACTCGGACGAGCTTAGTTTGCTCTTCAATGTGCCAGCAGTGAATGAAGAAATCATACCTGGTGATGAAGACTACGAGTTCTCAGCTGCCTATGTGAAGCTAATTGTTTCGTTTGCACGGGATGGGTAAATTGACTAAAAATGATTTCTCATTGTAATTTGAACTAATCGTAATATAAACAGGAAACCCGGGAAATTCTTTAATGTGGAATGGAAGCCTGCGACTGCGGATGCAAAAGGGACGCCATTCCTGTTTGAGCTAAACGAAAAGCCAAGGTATATATTGCTACCATTCCAGCGGAGTGTCGACTTTTGGAAAAACTTAAAACTTGGCAATAGGGATGCGTTTTATAATTATAATTTTTAAAATATGAAAATAAATTATGGTTTTATTTGTGAAAGGGTTTGGAAACAGGTCACTGACAGTACGGTTACATTTGTACTAATTTGTTTATGTTATAATATATAGGCGCAAGATTATACTTTAAGCCCAGTTATTTATGCCTGAGGCTAAGCGAAATTCATTGATTGAAAACGTTGATTTTATTATTTCTGACCTTGAAGTACCTGTTAAAAACCCTGCCCTCTATAAGGTGCGAAATTGGTCTGTTAGCTCCGGGTCAAAAGTCATTAAGTCAGATACGGGATCAAATCCCACAGACCGCACTTACTTTTTTGACAATATATTTCACAACTTATAATCTTAAAATAGTAATACACATTAAGAAACACAGGATATTTAAACTAAATAAAAACATGTCGCTCAAAAATGACAGAATGGACTAAAACTAATTATTAATTATTATTAAAATTTAAAAACGTTCAGGGCGTAACATTTATCACAAATTTAAACTTAGCGGCATTTGCCTCGGCTTTTTTTTAAATGTTTAAACGGTTTCATCTATGAAGTTGTTTTTCAAAAAAGCTTACAACTGATGTTACGAATGCTTAAGGCACTAATTCATCTTTTTTTGGAAAAGTCTGATTTTGAAGTGGTCGCTCTTAACCACTAAAAACGATCACAAAACGGAGTTACAATCATGCATCACGCAATCACTCACGCCCAAATAATCCCACATGTTTAAGTTTGCATTGAACAACAGCAAACACGAGGGCTACGATCGTTCCTTGGATTCTTAGGATTATACCTTGGGACACAAAAATCAAAATCAACTACTATGAAACAACAACAAAAGCGACTACTTTTGTACTGTTGTTCTATACATTTCAGTTGTATAGCTATGAAACTTGTTCGTAAAGCACGTGGAGATTATGAGCAATTCCAAATGCGAAATATTAATCCTAAATTGCTTAAATTCTACGGCTACTTGAAATCAAGGTCGAATTAGCAATGAAATCAGCAGAACTGGCTTAACCTCGTTGATGGTTAGGATAGATTTTGCATTTTGAGGTGTAATGAACAGAAACTCCATAATTAGGCAATAAATTGCGATCAGAGGCTGATAATGCATCCACAAGGATTACCGTTGAAGTGACACCTCACGAATTTCACTTTATGGTTAAATTCCATATCCTAAGGGTAATTGATTATCTGGTAATTGGAAATTGATTTATTAATAATTTGAAAAACCCATCATTGATATTTTTGGAATTCCGAATTCAACGTAAAGTGTTACGTTAAAAGCACTTAAGTGACGTAAGATTCACGCGCTATGAACATGAGTGTGGAGTAGATAACTCGTACACAAGTAATGACATAAAAGCTTTAACATTTTAAGCATTCGGATTTATAAGACTAAATCATTTCTAGAACAACCTGCAAATAAGCTAAAAATTACGTTACAACAATGCAGTCTCTCGCCCTGATTTTATTGTTCGTTGGTTTAATATCTTCCCTGCCAGTTGAAAAACTGCAAAATGGTTTCTTTGAATTCAACTTTGGAGAATACCAAGTCAAATGGATTTTAGATTCAACTAAAACTAAACTTACATTTGACATTGCCGTCGTTGGCGAAGGATGGTTTGGAATTGGGTTCTCTGAAGATGGAAATATGATCGATGCAGACATGGCCGTGTTGCAAAACGTAGACGGGGAACTAGTTCTAGGGGTAAGAACAAAAAGTTGTTGACTGAAATTCAATTTAACTTTGAATTTTGCTTTAGGACTATTACTCCGCAACTTTCGATACACCTCGTTTGGATGTTGTTCAAAACCTGGAGGATGTTGTCGTTGGCAGGAATGCGACACACACTTTTGGTCGCTTTACAAGGGCAGTCGACACTGGTGACACAGACGACGACATTGTCATTCCACTTGTAAGAACCAAAGTTTAAGATTAGAGTTTATTTCCTTCTAATTTTAATTTTGTTTAGGACGGAATCTTTGTCATCATAGCCTACTCCGACTCAGTTGATGTTATGGAATTCCATCATGGAAGCTCCGGGAAACAAGAAGTCGTCTTTGATACCCAATAAGAATTAATGTAGCTAATCAAAACCGCATAATTCAATACAAAAATAAATCTGTAAATTGGGGTCTGGAATAATTCTTGATTATGTTCCTTGGAGCGAGCTTAATAGGATGAAGCCGATGCTCTCAACGGCAATGTTAAAACAATCGATTTTTAATTCCCAAGATTTTATAGAGCAAATAACCTTGTAGAAGAGGAATAAATTAAGATTCCATCAAGCTTAGAGTAACCTGGTTACAGAGAAATCATCTTCACCTACTCAAATAAAAAATTTTTAACTGATTTCCCTATTCCTAATAATATTTGTCCAGAAAACAGAAATCTTTACTGATGGATATTTCGATTTATAGGGAATTACTGGTCATCGAATATTTTGCAAATTAATGACCATAATCTCCTAGCGCTGGTACAATGTAATAAAAATCGGCTTTAATTCTTAACACCCCCTTAGATCATGTAATGAATTAATTTTTGCAACCTTGTTATTTGAGTCACCGGCTGACCTTTGCAAAATCAAGTTTTTCTGGCAGTAATAAAAAATGAGACAAAGGAAAATAACTGGAAGATTCCATTCAGCAGCCAGACAAGATTATGCTTCTTAACATAGGAAATCATTCACCTTTTTCGCAAACACTTTTGACATAATAATTACCTTGAAAAATGAACAAAAAAATGAAACTGAGTTGCGAAAGGGAAGGTTGTTTTCCGACGTCATGTTTGCTTAATTGTTAATCTTTTATTTGGCCAATAGACGCAAACAAGTCGTCATCAAAACTTAAAATTGAAGGAAGCAGTTCAGGAAGCTAATGCCTTTACTTAACAGTTTTTGGTTTGCAGTTTATTCGTTGTTCATTTTAAAAGTAAAGTTAGTCCAAGTGTGTTCTAACGGTTTGCAAAATGCGTCAAATGCGAATGGTTCCAACGTTATACAGTTCAATAGCGTACTTACTCTCGCACATGGGAATACTTCAGCCTTATGTGGAGGTAGACACACTCTATGGAACACTCCGCGGTACTAAAAGTATCGCCCGAAACGGTAACCCCTATGTGGAATTCCTTAACATTCCATTTGCGAAACCACCGGTGGGAGAACTTCGCTTTGAGGTAAATGATAGATACCAATTAGCACATTGTTGCTGAAAACAGTAATTTAATAGTTTGTGATTTCCAGTCACCACAGCTTCCAAAGCATTGGGACGGAGTTCAGGATGCCACATACTATGGGAACGCTTGTCTTCAATACGAATTCCTAACACATTTCTTAACTGGAGCGGAAGACTGCCTGAACCTTAATGTTTACACCCCTGATCCAAAGGTAGTTAAGGCGCAAGAGCAATTAAACGAGGTTAAAGTTTGTGTTACAATGTTATTAGGTGTACAATGGGAGAGTCCAGCGGAACATTCAAAACCTCAAGCCTGTAATTGTTTATTTTTATGGCGGCCTATTTATGTCTGGCTTTACGTACATATACCGTGCAAAGTATTTCATGGAAGAGGATGTAGTCCTGGTCACAGTAAACTACAGAGTGAATTCTCTCGGTAAGACTAACATATTTAGTATTACAATGTTTTCAATTCAAACTGGAATATTTGTTAAGGATTTCTAAATACTGGGGATGGAGTTGTTCGTGGGAATATGGGACTAAAGGATCAGGTCATGGCCCTTCGATGGGTACAAGAAAATATTGCCAATTTCGGCGGTGATCCAGATATGGTGACCATCATGGGTCAATCTGCTGGTGGAGCTAGCGTCCACTATCACATGCTCTCGCCCATGTCAAAAGGTCAGTATGTCATAGCTTGTAGTAACACAACTTCAACCCAGCCTGTCTGTTAGGGTTGTTTCACAGAGCCATCTCCATGTCGGGCACAGCACTAAGTCCTTTTGCTTTTTCGGAAAATCCCGCTCTTCAAGCCAAAACTTTTGCCAGTAAAGTAGGCTGCTATCACAAGAACTCCAGAAAAATGGTGGCCTGTCTCAAGACTACAAATGCCCATCGAATCGCTGGAGCTCATAAGGACTATTTGGTAATCTACAAAATGAAAATGTGCTTAATGGGAAATTATTTTTTGACGTTTTTACAGCACCCACTGCCGGAACTCAAAACCATTTTTTCTCCATCGCTTGAAATGGTTTCAGACGAGGATACGTTCTTAACGACAAGTCCAAAACGCCTGTTGCAGGAAGGAATTTTCCAAAGCCAAGTGCCGTGGATGATGGGAGTAGTCAATGGGGAGGGTCTGCTTGGAAGCACGTGTACGGATTCTTTACTCCCTACTAGGCTCCATTTTCATTGCCACTGTTTGGAATTTATTATTTTAGACATATCAAAATACCCAGAAGCGATGGCTAGGTTGGATTCTGAATGGGAAACAGTAGCTGCGGATAAGTTTGGCTTCAAAGAACATCCGAATGCTACAGAAATAGCATCAAAAGCTCGGCAGTTTTATTTTGGAGATAAGCAAGTAGGTCTGAAGAGTCTGGACGGAATAGCCGGTGTTTATGGCGACACTCAGACATACCTAGGTGTTGCAGATACAATTGATCTGCACATGAAAACATATCAATCACCAATCTACGCTTATTACTACACTTACAAAAGAAGCTACGGCCTTCCTAATTTGCTCGATTCGATGCGAGGTGGTCTCCCGAGGTACGTGGATTTTGGTATTTCTGTCTCTCGGACTTGGTTCAAGGACAAAACCAGACGTGAGAAACTAGAGCAATACGGTAAGTTCTGGGTAACTTAGATGACTCTGCCAACAGTCCAGTAACACATGCTACTTGCGCAGGTGTATGTCACGCAGAGGACCTTGAATTGCTTTTCAACTTGCCAATAATCAGCGCTGAAATCACACCTGGATCTGAAGATTATGATTTCTCAGCTGCATATGTGAAACTAATTGTCGCCTTTGCACGTGATGGGTAAGTAAACTAAAGTTAAGTACCAAGTTCATACTGCGCACGGCACGGCACTTTTCATGAATTTTTAATGGTTGACATTAACGCGAATTTAAAGCGACATGTACTCCTTTATACATGCCGAATTAGTCATATCCTTAGCCTTAACTCTTGGCGCATGTTCTATGCTAATGACTACATTTGACCAACAGGAAGCCAGGAAAATTGTTCAACATGGAATGGGAGCCAGTTACAACAGATGCAGAAGGGACGCCATACCTGTTTGAACTTGGGGAAAATCCAAAATTGGTTTCACTCCCGTTCAAAAGTAGTGTGGACTTCTGGAAAAGCATGAAGTTGGAAAGGATACTTTAGATACTTGTAATTACTAAAACCAAGATGATTACTTATGCAATCCTTACCAAAGCGTAAACAATTTGTGATTACGAATGTGCGACACACGTGGAAGTGTGTTTTCATTCAAAATATTTTCTATTTGTTATTTGAAATAAACCTGTTCCGATCCTTATATAAATTCCAACTATAGTCTAATTGGAAGTCAAAGTTATTGAAAACTGGCTGAGGGTTTGTTGATAGTGTTCCGACCTTCACTACCTACTGGGCGTAGAATTTTCATTTTTTTTTATTCCGTCGTCGATCCCAGTCATCCCAGGATTCCTTATTTTTTATTTTTATTTTGATGGGTTCCCTATTTTAATTATTTTTATTTTTGCAATTTGCAATTTCTTACTCTCAATGAACAGGTTTTATCCTTCTCCTCCATAGTTGCATTAAAAGTTATCTTACTATATGTGTGGTTTTATACGACCATGTTGCTAATAAACTGATTTTCCCAGTCGCTCTTTCTGAACAAGTTTCTTTTGAGAAGAAAATCAGGTAGTGGAAAATATGTGGATTATTCTTACTCCTCTTATTCCGTAGTTATTTACTGTAAAGAGGTGATCAGGAAACCATTAAACCCTTTAACCTTTAGGAAAAATTTCTTCATTTTGTAGTTTAGATTCTTCAAAATCAAACACAATGCGTCACATAAAAATGGCTCCGGCGTTATACAGTTCAATCGCTTATTTATTGTCACATCTTGGAATACTTCAGCCTTATGTTGAGGTGGACACAATTTACGGAAAACTCCGCGGTACTAAAAGTATAGCCCGAAACGGTAACCCCTATGTGGAATTCCTTAACATTCCGTATGCAAAGCCACCGGTGGGAGAACTTCGTTTTGAGGTATTGAACTATTGGGTTATGTGAATGTAATTACAATTTGTTTCATCTCCTAATTTTTCATTGTGAAAAGTCTCCTCAGAGGCCACAAAGTTGGGACGGAGTTCAGGATGCCACATACTATGGGAACGCTTGTCTTCAATACGAATTCCTAACACATTTCCGAACTGGAGCCGAAGACTGCCTGAACCTTAATGTTTACACACCTGATCCAAAGGTAGCTAAGGCGCAAGAGCAATTAAACGAGTTTAAAGTTTGTGTTAAAATGTTATTAGGTGTACAATGGGAGAGTTCAGCGGAATATTCAAAATCTGAAGCCTGTAATCGTTTATTTTTATGGCGGCCTATTTATGTCTGGCTTTACGTATATATACCGTGCAAAGTATTTCATGGAAGAGGATGTCGTCCTGGTCACAGTAAACTACAGAGTGAATTCTCTCGGTAAGACTAACATATTTAGTATTACAATGTTTTCAATTCAAACTGGAATATTTGTTAAGGATTTCTAAATACTGGGGATGGTGT
>VNWY01000724.1:0-31050 GCA_009869845.1 Pseudachorutes palmiensis | reverse complement strand
AAACCATTGGACTGGAAAAGTTTAATCTCAGATAATTTCCTGAACTAGTCCATGATGGTAGTCAAAATCATCTTTGGAATTTTTGCTCTGGTGCTTCACACATCGACTGGAAGCTTCAGTACGGATTCCAAGGCTGTGACTCACTTGATTGAATTCATGAGTAATCAAATCTTCCCAGAGAATCATCGGAACATTATCTACAGCACGAGCGATTCAACCGATGACATTGTCCAATCTCTGTCTTCATCGTCATCCCAAACTGTGACAATAGACACTGGGGCTGGAAGGTGGATGTGGAACTCTTCCGCGAATTTCCACCATTTCTTGCAATGGAATTGGTTCAACGTTTTGATTCTTGATGGAAGTATGGCCAATTCGACGCTTGAGAGGTCAACCAAGCACATCCGTTACAGAGCAGAGAAGCTATTTTTCACTGATTTTACTTTAATTTGGCAATGGACAGATTTCAAAGCTAAACTGTTAAGCTCCACGTTCCTGGAAAAGTTAAAGTTTAAAGTGGAGGTCGTTCTTCAACTTCGTGGAGACATTGAGTTTTATTCCCGCTGTTTTTACTGCAATAATGGCGAGGCTTTGACGAAGAAAATTGTAGTGGCGACAACTGTTGGGGGTGGCGACCTAGGTCATGCAGTTCCTGTCCAGCGTTTGACTAGAGACCAGATTTTTCCTGATTTTACTAAATCCTTTGATGGCAAGGTTATCCGTGTCACTGGCGGTGTTGGGATTCCGCTGTTGATGAACTTCCGTGAGATCAACATGACATGGTACCCCTGGAGTGGGTTTATGATTGAACCCATTTTCTACCATGTCAAGTCCAAGATGAATTTCAGCATGACCACAAGGGTTTTCAAGACATTTGGGTCACAACTGGAGAACGGGTCTTTCACTGGTTTTGTCAACGAGCTGTACCACGAGCGTGCCGAGATTGGGATGGCAGGTCAATCCTACGATAGGATGAAAGCTGTCCATTTCCTCGACCCCATTCACATTGACAGCGTTTCCTTTGCTACAGCCCAGCCGGACACTGGGGTCAAGTGGCAAGCTGTCTTTCGAGCCTTCAACTGGGACACTTGGCTTCTATTTCTAGCCGTTTGCTTCCTCCTTGTACTCCCACTTTACGCCTTCCTTCCGGAACTCATGATGCAAGAATCTCTTCCAACGTCACTTCGCCAACGCTTCCGCAACGGCGTTGGATTCATCTACCGACCAATCATGGATCAGGATTTGACAGACACTCTCGTCCCACGGTCAGACTCTGGGAAAGTGTTGATGATCTTCTGGCTCTGCACTGTACTCATAATCAGCGTCGCTTACAAGAGCAAGTTGACCTTTGTCTTTCGAGCCTTCAACTGGGACACTTGGCTTCTATTTCTAGCCGTTTGCTTCCTCCTTGTACTCCCACTTTACGCCTTCCTTCCGGAACTCATGATGCAAGAATCTCTCCCATTGCCACTTCGCCAACGCTTCCGCAACGGCGTTGGATTCATCTACCGACCAATCATGGATCAGGATTTGACGGACACTCTCGTCCCACGGTCAGACTCTGGGAAAGTGTTGATGATCTTCTGGCTCTGCACTGTACTCATAATCAGCGTCGCTTACAAGAGCAAGTTGACCTCACTCATGGTCCATCCTGAGACAGACGAAGTGCCCAACAGCTTCGAAGCACTTGCAGATTCAAAGTATCAAATCATCCTTCACCACGTGGGAGGGGCCCTTCATAAAAACATCCAGTCTACTTCTTCCGCTACGTTCAAACGGATTTCGAAGAGATTGAAGCTAGAGCCATCCATGTACAAATGCCTCATGAAGACCCAGAACTCCAAGCGGACTGCTTGCGTATCCTATATTCACAACATCATCGGAGAGACGTATCGGAACTTTACTGATGCCAATGGCGTCTCTAGTTTAAGGATGGCACAGGCAAGCGTTTTCATGACCGCTGGCTCTTACATGCTTCCTAAGAGCGCTGTCTACAAGGAAAGCATGAATGCTATCGTATCGCAGCAAATTGCTTTCGGATTTAGCAAGTTTGCTCTCGACAAGGCCTTCCAGACGCCATTGGATGAAGGTCGGTCATGGTCTAGGAAACGACCTGACCTTTACAAATGGTCAAAGAGTGACCACGGACCACAACCGCTGAAGTTGAATCACATGAAAGCAGCATTCGTATTGCTAATCGTCGGACTCGTTTGGGGGTTGGGGTCGTTTGGCTTTGAGAATATGCTGCTGGACCAGTTTCGCGTTTTATTTCCAAAGATGAGGAAGCCTGGGCAAGTGTTCTACCAATCCCAGAAGAGTTTGGCCATAGTGTAAAAAAGAAAGTAGTAGTCTCAAGGTTCATTGATAATGAAGTCATAGGAGGAGTTTTGGGATGTCAAAGTTTAGCTGTAATCATTACGTGTATAGTTGTAAGAGCCTGACATCATTAGATTACTTTTGCTTGGTCTAAACAGTTGACTAATTCTGTAGCTCCTTAATTAGCCCTTGACGCACGTGTTGTTCCATTTTCAGCATGCCATTTAGCTATTCATTCGAAGGAAAGAAAGTGCTCATTACCGGCGGTGCAAACGGTAAAATGTCAAATATCTTTACGCAGAGGAAAGGCTTTTAAAATGTCCATTTTGCGGTTTGTTTTATCGCAGGGATTGGAAATGCAATTTCCAAATGCTTTTACGAGGATGGAGCCATAGTCTTTGTCATTGACAAAGATCAAAGTTCATTGGATCAATTGAAGTCTGAAATGCCAAGGGTCACAACCATCTGTCAGGATTTGCTAGACTGGGAAGGGACGAGGAAAACCGTGGAGGATTTAGGACCGTTGGATCACTTGGTGAACAATGCAGGCGTGGGTATAACTTCAACGCTCCTGGATGTAACTGAAAACATATTCGACGTGTACTGATGGCATCTTAAAAGAATTCCAAAGGCTTCCATTTAACTTGATTTGGTTGCAGGACTTTCGGAGTCAATGTCAAAGCCGTGGTCAACTGTGCCATTGCTTTCGCCTCAAATGTCAAGAAGGCAAGGGATGCCGGGGATGTCAAGGACAGGTACCATTGTCAACATCAGCTCAGCCGTGAGTAACTTATTCATCCCAAGAACCCTTCTGATTGGTTCATTCCTCTGTATACAAGGGTGACCGAATTTGCATCACTGGAGCCTCCCTGTACTGTGGAACTAAGGCAGCAGTAACGATGCTAACGCAAACAATGGCAGTGGAATTCGCCGAGTACAAAATTAGGGTCAACTGTGTCAACCCTGGGTTCATCCCAACTGCCCTCGTTCTAGGAATACAGCCCGAATTCACGGCTAAAATTGGTGAAAAAGTTGTCCCAAGGATTTTGGTCCAGGAGCCAATCGAAACGCAGGATGTTGCAAACGCAGTGTTGTTTTTATCCAGTCCACTCAGTGCTAAAACAACTGGAGAATCCCTTCTAACTGATTCTGGAATCACAATTCATTAAATGATTAAAAAATTCATTGAATTTTCATTTCTGAAAAGATGAATAAAAACTATTGCTCCTTGGGACCTCGTGAATTCCATTAATATGCTTAAAAATCTTTGTAAAAACTCGTCTTTGTAAATTCAAAGTAATTAATTAGCACAAATTAAACAACTTGGCATCAGAGTAAGTACATTTTTTGCAATTTTTTTCCAAAGTTCCACAGAACTGGCTTGCCTTGAAAAAGAAGCTGGAGACCTGGCCATAATTCCCTTTGCTTAAAGATGCAAAATGGCCGGTTTTATTGCCTAAAAGTAATCGTGATTTTATAAATCAGGATTGTAATGCGAAAAACAAAACCTTGAATGTATACTGTTGAAGGGACGCCCTTGAAATCTTGTCAATCGAGACCGTGCCATCACTCTATTACCTAAATGGAAGAAAATTGTCCAGCCATCTCCACCTCCAATTTGCTAAACCACAAATGCTTATTGAGCTCATTAGCCAATTTTTCCAATTGCAAGATTCCATTTAGACATCATTCTTAGACGAACCACTTGTTGGGAGTAACGACTGATCAATATGGCAGACGAAATTAGGTCACAGGGTCACAGCTTCGCTGGGAAACGAGTCCTCGTAACTGGCGGAGGAAGAGGTCTGCGTCATTTCTCTTTCAATTAACCTTCATCTAATTTCTGATTGTAAAATTGTTTTGTTTTAATTTAAGGACTCGGCTATGCAATTGCTCAACGATTCTATCAGGAAGGAGCGACTGTTTTTATCATCGACAAGGATCCAACACTACTGGCCAATGTAGAGAAAGAATTGCCCAAGGTGACAACGACTTGCGTCGATTTGACCAACTGGGATGAAGCGCAAGCCGCCGTATTGAAATTGACACCGCTTGACCACCTAGTCAACAACGCTGGCGTCCTTGTACCTCAACGGCTGCTGGACGTGACTCCGGAAGCTTTTGACTTGTATGGAGTGAACTGCGCAGTCTCATGGGACAAGATAAAGTTTTCTTTCCATTTCAGGACCCTGGGAGTCAATCTCCGTGCTATAGTTGCAGTATCACAAGCATTTGTCAAAGGGAATAAAGCAGCAGGTCATCCCGGAACTATTGTGAACCTTAGCTCTTTGGTATTACTTTGTTTTCCCTTTGGATCTGAAATTAAAGCTAATTTGATGATTAATTGATTTGTTCTGAAGTCTGATAGGGCTGCCTTCTGGGGAGGAGGAGTTTACTCCGCATCCAAGTCAGCAGTGACCCGACTCACGATGGCAATGGCCTTGGAATTCACGGAGTATTCAATCCGTACTAATTGCGTCAATCCATCATTCATTATGACTGAAATGGTCACATCGATACCAGCAGAGTTCCATGCCCTTAATGCCCCCGTTGGTGAACGGACTCCGATCAAGGAACCGCTCCAGCCAATCGACCTCGTGGAAGCGGTGATCTTCCTTTCGAGCCCTGCCAGTGGAAAAATCAACGGTACTTCCCTTCTCATCGACGGCGGGTTAGTTGCCGCTAGCTAAAGGTGTATCACGGTTATTGGAATTTGCAAATTGGCAATAAAATTGGCTATTATAATGCTTCTGATGAAAATGGGGTTGGTTTGATCGGTACTTCTCTTCTCATCGACGGCGGGTTAGTTGCCGCTAGCTAAAGGTGTATCACGGTTATTGGAATTTGCAAATTGGCAATAAAATTGGCTATTATAATGCTTCTGATGAAAATGGGCTTGGTTTGAAGTGCATCCAGAGTTCCGCATAATGTAAAAATCACTTTGGGATTTGCAAAAATGGATAATGGGAAGATTGAAGATTCCAAAATGGGTAAAAAGCAATCAATTAAGATTCCTGTTTCGATAGCCTCCTGATATTGGTTCCTGACACTACAGCCAAAGTAATTGAAATTGAGCTTTTAGCAAATACGTTTTATTTAATCTGATAATCATGAGTCATGATTAAGTAGGAGGGCGGACGTTGAGCAAGTTGATTGCTAAAATAAATTATCCTGAACTTGTCTCCTTTTGCACCTTTCTGGAGGTCATCAGGAAGGAAGGAAGGAACAATCATCCTCAGTCTATGACTAATTATTAATCGATTCTCAACTAGGATCGAAACAAAAGTAACAAAGACACTTCCGCAGAGGTCCTTTAACAAGCTCTTGACTGAGAACAATAGCTTATTAAAACAAATACTTCACACTAGACGAATCTTGAATAAATTAGAACCTCAATTACATCCAATTGTTTAATTAAGAAATCATTCCAATTAAACCAGTTGGTCAATGCCTTTGTCAAAATAATAATTTCCAATCAATGCATAACAAAGACGCCGGTTGAAAATCCGGAAATTATTTTTCTAAAGGAAAAATGGAATCCAAGATCTGACTCTTTCCTTACCGTGTAGATCCAGGAAATGAAATTTTTTTCGATTTCCAGTAGATTCCAGTTTCTCCCACGCTGTAATTGGATCAATTTATATGTGAAAGAATACACTTAATTTCCACATTTCCGGTTTCTTTGACTTGCGGAGTTTACGTCCTTTTAGCCTGTCATGGATGAATTGTGTTTCAATTGTTGAAGGAAGTAAGTGAAATTGAAATCAATTCATAAGCATATCCCATTTATGCAAAGCCCATTAATCGTTAGCTACTTGATCTCTGCACTAATTGATCTCTATTATATCATTCTCTTCAACGTATAATTTACAACCGTAACCTAATATTTTCCCATAGTCTAATCACAATGGATGCAATTATGCTTTTTTGTGTGGAATTTGGCACTTTACTTGGATTGTCCTAAGAGCCAAAGAAGGGCTGGAAAGGCTAACCAATGGGAATCGAGTCCAGTAGATCCTGCTGAACATTTGGTTTAGCCATTTGGCTTCCATTTGCCACGGGGTGTGTCAATATTTAGCGTTTTATTATGATTGCAAAATGTTCGCACACACTTCCTCTTCGCCGTTTGTTCGCCACGATTCCTTTTTCTTGTTCAGAAGGTCAGTTGAGTGAATATAAAAGGTACGCGTGTCCTTGCTTCATTTCTGTCCTGCTTCTTTCGTCTTCTTGACTAAAAGGAAGAATCAAGTGTGGGGCTTGGGTAAACAAACTTCAATTTCCAAATTCCGGTCTAAGCATGGAAGTAATTGAGAAGCTCATCCTCTGGATTATCTTGAGCATAGCATCCGGAGTGGGTCAAGTGTCATCATCATCCAGGGTTGTACTCAATGGACCACCAATTCAGACATCAGATTTAAGGGCAATTGATGGATACGTGGCTTCGGGACTCCCACTCTTTGCTGACACTCATGGATTCGTTCTCCACTCGGGTAAATTGACATACCGTCCAGTCCAATTAAATTCACCGAAGCCACTTTCATTTCCTCCAAACTCCTGGAAACCTTTTACATCCAGGAAGTCAGGGAAAGACGCCATTGGCAGAATAATTTCTTACAAAGAAGTCCATTGTCAACCATATAAAAGTTAGCTATCTCTTCTGAATCGGAATTCCAATTAGCACTTTATGATTGAATTAATTACGTGTAGTTCTGAAGGTGAGGACTTTTATGATCCTCTTTTTGTCTATTTTAAGGTATGCGTCCTGTAATTGTGAAAGTAAAGGACCCCAATAAGGTCATCCGTGATGGTATTGAACAACCCAATGCTGGCTATTACCGGTAATCAAATCGTGTCACGGGAATTAGCATTTTCATGTCAATATTGTTCTTCCTACGCAGGGATTTGCCAGCAGTGATTCCACAAGGATTTGAAGGGATTGCGTCCACTTCATTCCTCCTTGGGAATCCAATACCACAATCTAAATTCCCATCGGCAGGACCCGTAGCCTCTTTCCAGGCACCAAGGTACCGACAGCCAATTGCAATGGAGCTACACCACCAAGCCAATCAGAGATCAGCCCAAGACTCCTCTGAGACTCAAGGTCGTTTCCACTCACCACAGGCAGAGTCGTCCATTCGTATAGAAAGTACTCTTAGCCCACGGTCTCAGAACCACCAGAGTCAGGTCAACGACCTCAGGGAATCTGATGAGTCTGGATTCAAAATGAGGCGAAACTCTGTCGTCGTTCAAACTTCCGAATTCGAGTCCAATCTACCAACAGACTTCCGGAATCCGTTTTACAGGTAAGGAAGTTTCTCTTTCATTTAGCCAGTTCTTGATCTTTTGTTTTTAGTAATGAAATGCTTGCGAGTACATTGGCCCATGAGAGTCTTCCAGCCCCAGGTGAAGAACTTGTGCAAGAATGGAACACCAACAAGATCCAGGAAGGTCGTGTCCGTGATTTACTATCAGGTGCTGGTCTAATTTAACCTCCACCTGCCTTACTCATAAGTTATTATCATTTTTCTAAATAATAAATAAAAAGTACAACTTCCTTTGTAAACTTGGAAGTCTTGGATTATGATGGAGGTCATGAATTATGAAATTAGGATGAGAAAGCCCTTAGTCTGAGGAGCATTAATTTCTAATAAACTTTCTCCTGCTGGATCTCAGGCTGGATCTCAGGCTGGATCTCCTGGAGACCTGTGCTGGAAGTCCAGAAGGATTGTTATGAAAGAAAAGAAGGGAAAATGAAGACCTCCTTGACTGAATGAAAGTGGAATTTTCCCCTCAAGTGAAAGTGGATTTTGGGAATAATTCAGAGTAGAAAAGACATAAGGGAAAGGAGATCTAATAACATCCACTACAGTCCACTTCACCCACTTTCACTTGCAATATGAACATAATTGAAAAATAGGAAATATCCTGATAAAGGACGATATTCTTTACGTTTTTGCTTCTTTTTTTAAAAAGGCTACACTCTAAACTGAACTCATCATCTAAAAGGGGATCCTTTGTGACCCTTTGTGACTGTCCCTTTCGTCCTACTTTTGGAATCTCAATTGATATTTCTATCACCACACTTCCCCTTTCATCTTCTAAAAAGAGAAAGTAGAATTGTCTAAATTCGACTTTCCCTGAGAAAGCTTTTCCTTTTGCTTCCTGCTTAACGAGTTAGTTCAATAATACTGGGGGAGAGGCTTGAGTCAACAATAAGATGTTTCTGGATAGGTTTGCTTGGGAAAGACATGGGCGTTCTTCCTGTCTGTATTAATAGCAGGTAAAGGTCCAACGTGACTAACATTTTACCAGTACATTCGTAGTTTAGTAGCAAACAGAAAGCAGCAATGGCTTGAAGGTAACAGTTCAAAGTATAGTATGCTATCTAAAGAATACCAAAACAAATACGGGGATGGTATAACCAACTGTTAGCCAGCAGGGTCTGGTAATGGGGACTACTAAAGGCACTGCACGAAGTTCTATATATTTCTAACCCACAGCTACTAGGCTATTTCCCCTAAATCGATCCGAAGCGGAGCGAGCAGGTCTGGAAAGGGGAAGACTCGGACTTTCCAAGCACAAGAGCACAAGAGCTGGGTTCCTTTGGTTCACTTTCCTTTTCCTTATTCCAAGAGGAGGAAAAGACGGGTGAGAATTTTAGATATTTTCCCCTTACTTCTGCTTGGGCCTTGATACTTTCACTCGGCTCAGAGTCCTTTGGACGGGGAAAGCCCACTCAGACCAAAGCACACAATTCACCATTTTGAGAGACACACACACGCTCAGGCACGAGGTTCAACGGCTGCTGGAGGAAAATTACATTCCCACATTTCTCTCAAACACAAAAAGGAAAAGAAAAAAGTTTGTCAATTGTTGTTTTCGGCAAAAGGAATAAACCAAAGGGACATTGGCTGCCAATTAATATGTCTGATTATGACAAGTTGAATTGTTCACTAAACCAACAAAAAACTGAATCTTTCAATTGAATGTGTCAATCCTGACTAGTGGTGAAAACTAAGTTGAAACCACAATGAAACTGGATCGGAGGTGGCGGTGGTGAAAGTTTGAAGCTTCCACAGCTTCTACAGCTTCCTGCTAATAACTAACTAAACTCCTGTCATGTCAAGATTGACCATGGTTGGAAGTGTTGGACACAACCTTTTATAAGGTAATACAGCCTAGGAACCATTTTATTAGTCCACTGTGCCAGGTGCCAATGACCGCTTCGGGTGTGGTGGTGAAAGTTATTTTATGATGGAGAGTAATCCCAGTTGCTCCGTAACAGAGACATGACATCGAATTTACTGTCCATAACCTCTTAGTGAAAGGCGTTAAGTGTAAGTTTTAAACGATCCATGCTCCAACCAAAGCTTCATCACCAGGTCCCGGGTTTTTATATTTTTTTATTTTTTATTATTTCAGAACTTCCATGCTGCCAATGCTGCTGAGGATTGCTCACTGACGTTCCGTGTTCCAGTTAAGCAGTTAAGGGATGATTATGAAGATCCTAAGGGCTCATAACGCCTTTATGTTCTATCTCTTGCTCGTCTTTGTCTCACCTGGAGGGGTCATTGGAAACAATCAAGGTAAAACGCCAGTTGAAATTCTTTACGATCCACAGCTAGGCTAAAACAGGTCAGGATCAGGTCCAGAGCTTCTGCTTCAAATCCTGGTTTCTCATTATTGTGTGAAAGTGTCAAAGAAAGGCATTGATTCTTATGGAAATTGAGAGTTCACACATTATCATGCAATTTCCGGAATGTTCGAAATTGTGTTCCTGCTCTCCCGGTTTTTGCTTACATTGTAGAATGTGGCTTGGAGGCATTTCCGATGATCACAAAAGATGATGGCTTCATTTCTTCAATGGGAGAGGAAGGGGACTCTTCAATAGTCCAATTTAAACTTTCAACGTTCTCCGTCCTTGGACCAGAGCTTTCTCTATGGCCTGCTTTCTCTGGCTTTTGCATAGTAAACGTTTTTATTCCCAAAGGCCTTTAATTGCCAATTTCAAAGGAACTTAAATTCCAGTTTTCCAAAGAGAGAAGTTTATTTTCTCCCTACTGGAAAAAACCCGCAGCCCTTTTGAAATGGGAGAAAGTGCTTTAAAATTCTGCTTTCCCTAACTTCCTTGTTTTGTAATTACGAGGCAACATAATGGAATGGTTGATAGAAAAACTTTGCAAAGCAGTTTAGGATCTTAATGGGAATGTTTTGCATATTTTCATCATTGGATCAAGACATGCAATTCCATTTCAGGCATCTGCGGAGTGGTCTCCAATTCCTACACCTTCCTTGATTATGATCTTCTTCTGTAGTATAATTAAAATGACTAAATTAATCATCTCTTCATCATCTCTTTCCAGATCCAGACTACCTCTTGGATGAATCTTTCATGAATCTGAACAAGGTGGATCGAAGTAAGTTCTGAAATACATTTGAAACATTCCCTGTGAAATGAAAGGAAGCGAAACTGACAAGGCTTAAGTTGATAAATTCACAAAAGTCAGTTCTGACGGAAATCAGAGTCTGAGGATCGGCGTAATCGGAGACAGAGGCGTCAGGGACAGACAACTTTCCGGTGCCAAGTTTTCACCCTCCCTGAATTCTAATCAGATTCTTTTTTCCCTCAGAAATCCAAAGTTGGAATGAATAGGAAAATAGAATTGAAATTCTGGTCACTTCCGTCCTGACTTTGCTGCATTTCAAAATATCTTTCACACGTCTTGATCCCTGTTTACACCGACTGTTTGCATAACTTGGGATTCCAAGGAGGAATTCAATATTTTATTCCTGTTTATTTACTCTCCTTTTTACTTTAATTCGGTAACAGACAAGGCGTGCCAAAAGGGATTCAAAGAATCGGAACGAATCTACAGAACGAATCTACAGAACGAGATTCCTGCACATTTAGAAAGCATATTTTTTCTTTCAGAAGCAAAAGAAAAGCTTAAGGGAATCATGACTTTTTCTTACCTTTGAAACGTTGATTATTTTTAGGGAAAAGATCCTTTTCCTTTAGATTACAGCGGAGGTCTAAGGACTTCCTTTTATTTACCCTTTGACTTTATTCTGCAAAAAGGACTTTTAATAACCACCACCGCCACTGCCAATGCTTGTAAAGCTTAAAGGTTCCTTTTGTGGAAAAATATTTTTGTAAAGGTGACCTCTGGACCGGGTTGAAAGCATTTCAGTCGTCATCATCATCATCCCAAAGGATGCTAAAATGGGAAGGATAAAGTTTGAGGATGAGCTTCCTCCCATCATCCGATACTAATTCGATCTAATCCATGCAGAATCATGAGAGCGTGTTGTAACATACAGTTTACAGGAAGGAACATAATAATCACCACCTCCCTTTCCAGTTAATCATTAGAGCCTTGAATACAAGGATTTAAGCTCCCTTCCTAATGCAACTCTGTCACTCAATCTCAATGTGTAATGTAAGAGCGTCTTCCTTTTGAATTTGTGATGGAAATGGAGAGCCCTTTATAAGGTGTGTGCAAAGTGAGCTCTTGAATGCAACGTGGATATATAGAAAGTCTCCTAATGGTGGTGGCATACGAAGGAAAGGATTTGATCTCTCTCCACTGCGAGAATGAATTTGGAGAAAGGCACTTGAAGGGAAAGCCAGTATGGAAGTTCCCATGCTGTGTCTGTGAAACTGGGAGTGAAGGCTCCCCTCCTAGTGGTTCTCCGTTGCTAAAGAAAAGTTTCCGAACTTTGACATTTGAATGTGCCAGAAGAGTCGGGGAATCGGCAATATCCAGGTCACTAGTCTATTCCTGGCCTATAGACTCTTCAAAATGAAAACTTGCGTTGCCTTGTGCTTTGGTGAGTTATTACCTGTAATGATGAGAGAGCATCATCATGATCTCTCAAGATCCTTCCACTTTCACTTTTACAATTGAATTCGGGACTTTCGGTTTTTCCTAATATTCTTCGAGTATGGAACAAATTCCCATTTCCGGCTTTCGGATTTCATTTATTGTTTTCGAGTGTGGATCCATGCTGAGTTGATAAATAATACTGGATAGGCAAGCTCCAGATTGGAACTTTGTAATGGATATATACCAAAGGAAAGCTCCTCGTAATATCATACAATCCTAATTCTTTTGGGCCTTGGAGAAAGTTCCCTTCAAATCCATTGATGTTTAAGAAGAAAAAGGGATGAGGAAGGGAAGGGTCTTAAAAGACGATTTCCAATTCCCAGAGGTTATTAATAATTCATTATACGTTCGAAACTCCGCCTCCTTCCTATTACAATTGTGGTAAGATCTGCCGGATCCAACTGAATTTAAAGCCGTTTTCTCCACTTTCTTCAATTCCAGCTTTCCCCATTCCAGTTTCCTTCTTTTTCTGCCCCGTTGTACATAAACAAAGGAAAGTCTTAATTGGTTTTAAGCTTTGTTTCCCATTCCTTTCCGCCCCTGATTCCAAATTAATTCTTAAACTCTTTGCAGCTGAAGTTGAGCGACTCCTTAGGGAATATCCGGCCAATCAAGAACTCGTTCGAAGTATTGGAGCCCAGTATTACCAGTTTGTAAATGTAGCCCAAATCCGTCATCACCAGCTCATCGGCCTTTCTACACGGGAAGGGACTTCAAAGGGCCCACGTGCTCAAGCTCAAGTTATGCAGAATCCACAGCAGACACGCGTAAGTCAAAAGCCTTCTAACCTCTCCACTTTCTTCCGAAGCCAATCAGAATCCAGATCAAAGGGAAAAAGGACTCAATTTGGACTTCAAAGTCTAAGACATTTCATTAAAACTGATTACCGTGTTTCACCCTTTCCAAAGTATAGAGTGTTTGATATTTATGTCCTTGGTCCTTGTGCGCAGGGAGTAATTGCCTTCATCCCACTTGTTGTAAACAACGCAGCAGGTATCATTGCTTTATTGCATGTAATAAGGAAATTGAATTAAATTGCCCATGGAGAAAGTAAAGGAAAAGAAAGAAGAAAGCCATTAGCAAAAAAGGACTTTGTGCGATTATTATTTCCTTCCTTAGCATCTAGCACTCTCTAGGCTTCTTTTTCGCACATCCTTCCCTACACTATAGGGCTAAAAGGACGCTAATAATTTCCATCCTCTCGCCCAAAATGAGCATGTTACCATTAAATTAGGACCAGGGAACAAGATTGGATCTATTTATAGCTTTCACCAACACCCAATTTCACCACTTTCCCTTGGAATCATTTTTATTCCCACAAGTTCTTCAAAGTCCTAAAGGACTTTCATCTACTTCCATGCTTTCACTCCATCCTTTCCCCATCCTTTCTCCATGCTTCCATTCTATTTGCTCCAGGAGTTTTTCTGGATAATCCAGCTGACAGGCTCTGTCATATCCCGACACACTTAAATTCAATATTATTTCCAATAGTGGATAAAGTGGAATGTAATTTTCAGACTGGGAAGCACTTCCACCGAACATCATTCCTCATCCAAGCATTCAATCATAAATTTCGTCTAATATTGGAATTGAACCCAACTCTAATTGCACCAAACGTGATCCAGAAGCACATCCTGAACGAGCAAACACTTCAAAGGGAAAGGACGGAATTGGAAATGTGCTACTACCATGGTATCGTTGAAGGGCTCGAATGGTCTGCCGCTGCTGTCCGTACTTGTAATGGACTCTCTGGAATTATTCACATGGGAAATGAAACTTTTGTTATTCATCCATTCCAGGGTGGTGATCTCTCAGTAAGTTTACAAAAAAAACTTCAAAGCCTTCTTGCCCTTTGCTCTTTTCCAATATTGCAATACGTATTCAAAGTATTCTTAGAATAAGGTGTAGAATAAGGGAAATCTTGTTTTTTCCCGGAAGTTTAGATCATAATCCAAAATCCCCGGGTATAATTTTCTCTTTTTCCGAGAGTGAAAGTTGTCTTTTTTCCTGGTTTAATCATAACCTTCATTTCTTGACAAACGGGCTCCTTCACGCCCATTTTGCCTTAGCCGTAGACCTTAGCTGTTACGTTAAGGTCCTCTGGGGGTCTAGTAGAAAGACTCTACAGGGATTTTCTTTAATTCAAAAACCTTAAAATGATAAATTATTTAATACCAGAGTGAAATTGAGAAGAAGAAAGTCTTTTTTGGTAATGGGAGAAAGGAAAGTCCCAAGGGAGAGCTGGTGATGGTGGAATCATGTTGAAAAAGAATAGAAAAGTAAACTAGAAAGAAGGAGTTCAGCGCTGTTTCTAACATTGCGTACTCCAGCGTTTTCTTTCGAGTGAAACTGTCTGTGTGGATGGGAATGAGAAATGATCTAAGGCTGACGCTGCATTAAAATCCTTCCAGGGGCCCATAATTCAAAAACGGAGCATCCGAAAAACCTGTCATAATTTCAAACAATAATAATTTTCTTTTGTTTCTCCTAAAAATAGCACAAGCATCCTCATATTGTGTTTGAAGCAAAGTCACTCGGAAGACAAGTCTGTGGGAACAAGCCAGGCTTCGAGTATAACATGCTCTCGGCCCTCAGTCCAATCAATGATAATGCAAATGCGAGGAAAATTGAAGATAATGCACCCAAATATTTTGTAGAATTGGCTTTACTTCTGGACAAGGCGATGGTAAGGTCAAAAGTCACAAGTATACAAGTATACAAGTGAAAGCAAAACTTTTCCTTTCAGTTTGACAAGAGAAATGGATCTACGAGGCTCGCAGTTGTCCATGACGCACTACAAGTAGTTAATATCGCGGATCTGGTATGGAAATCAGGAAAAAAAGATAAATTAAAATTAAAATTATTTTGTTTTTAAATTTAGTATTTTAGAAAGATGGGTACAGCAATTTCCGTAGTTTATATCGAGACTTGGTTGAGTCCAAACCATTTACAAGTAGACAATCCCGACGATCTGGTCAAGACGCTGGCGAAGCTTACTAATATTTACGGTAAAACTACTTTCCTTGATTAGTTTTGATACAAACTGAGGTCATATTTCTCAGGTCCTCGAAATCTGTTCAGCGTAAACAAGGACTCGACCATGCTACTCTCTGGAATTAATTTTTCAGAGAGTGGGATGGGTGTTCCAATGTCCATTTGCACGTAAGTCCGAAAGCAAAAGGTGCTAAGCTCTTGACTTGACCTCTTTGACCTCATTTCAGAGCTAGAGCAATGGGGGTAGTGACGGATGTGTCAATTTGTAAGTATTCTGACTCACATTGTGACACGAAGACGACAGTACCTGAATTGATTTTCAATGCTTTTGATTCTTTAGATCAACCACATATAACTGGCGTCGCCCTTGCGCATATGATTGGTCACAATCTGAACATGGGCCACGACCATGATCGTAAGTTCATGATTTGTTCCATTTTGAACATCAATTGGTAGCCATTGTGTGGTTTTTGTCATTTGACCTTTCAGAGGATCTGAAATGTCACTGCCCCACGTGGTACGGCTGCATCATGAACGAGAACATCGTTGGGAACGATGGTATTCATCCATACATTTTCTCAGAGTGTTCCCGGAAGGCTTTTTATTCCGCGATCAACAGTGGCCACGCCATGTGTCTCATCAACCGCCCTAATGCCATTGATGTAAGGATCTTAATCCGTCCCTTTCACCTGAACTCCCTTCTGTCTCCAGGTTCCTGGAGTTCCTGGAGCTCCCTTTCAGATGGGTATACCATAGGGGAGCTCCATGGAGCTTTCTCCAGCAAGCGAGATCTCCGTTAATCCTCGTCCTCGATTGATTCTCTTTTCTTCTTTTTCCCCGTCCCCACCCCAATAGCCAATCTATAAAACGTGTGGGAACGGAGTCCTAGAAGCAGGGGAAGAATGCGACTGTGGATCCGACGAGGACTGTACCAAGGACCCTTGCTGTGAACGCCTCACATGTCGCCTCAAAACCACCGCTGAATGTTCAAGCAACTCACCGTGCTGTGAGAACTGCAAAGTAAACGATTTAGAAATCACTCCTTATCAATCTGTTTAAAATGTTGTTTGTTCCTGACAGTTTTCTAAATTCGGTTCCGTCTGTCGTCCAACCGTGAGTGAATGCGACATCCCTGAATTTTGTACTGGACAAAGTGGAGAATGCCCAATGAATACTTTCAAGAAGAATGGAGCCATGTGTGGGAATGGGGAAGGATACTGCTTCAATGGATACTGTCCATCACTGAGTCATCAGTGCGAACGAATATGGGACTGGATGGGTACTTGAACCTATTTGATCTCACTGCAAGGGCACAGCTAATGTTGGCTATGACCTTGTCCACAGGGACATCAGCAAACAAGGAATGCTTCGAGAGCCTCAATGTCGGGGGTCACCACAATGGTCACTGTGGTCGTGACTTCCACGGGAATTACCGGAAGTGTGAGAAGAAGAATGTCATGTGTGGGACCCTTCATTGCAAGGGCGGGTCCAGTAACCCCACGCTCTCGAGTCGATTACAGAATAACACATATACGAAAATCATCCTGAAACTCCACGGGGAAGACCACGAATGCAAGAGTTTATCCGGGCCAATTGAGGACAAGACACTGGATCAAATAGAACTTGTTCGTGATGGAACAAAATGCGGTGATAATAGAGTAAGTTATACGGTTGACTTCATGTGTCATCCACTTAAACGCCCTTTTCTTGTTCCAGATTTGTATGAATCAGACATGTGTGAGTCTCAATAACTTCATCGATAATCAACGGTGTCCAAGTAATCATGTAGGCCTTGAATGCTCTGGTTATGGGGACTGTTCAAACATTAACATTTGCCATTGTCACTCCGGCTGGGAAGGGGCGGATTGCTCTCGTCCATCTACAAATACAACTCCAGCTACTTCGACCACATCCACATCGACCTCACCACCGGGAGGAAATATCACCCAACCAACACCGAATCAGCCAGGGAAGGAGACCAAAAAGCAACAAGACGACAACGGTTCAAATACGATTGTCCTCGTTTTCGGCATGGTCTCCGTCGTGGGCGGGGTTTTCATCTTGTTCGCCATGATGGCGCTCTGCTACCGTCGTTCGACGGTACCAAAGTTCGAGTCTTCAGGCTACCCATCGTTCAATCCTCAAAGTTTTAAACTACCTGGTGGTGGTGGGAGTGTCTCCGCCCAGGGTAACGTTGGCCCTCCACAACTTACACACGAAGAAATCGATAATAGAATACTCAGCTTTACACAGTTGCCTGCCTACAGGTACAAACTGTCAGCGGATGATTGACTTCTGAGAGAGGATGATTGACTTGACCTTTTTCTTATTCCAGGGATCAACATAGCAGCTTAGGGATGCATGGGTCAATGAAGAATTTAGGTGGCGGAGGTCAACCACCTGAGGATGAGATGGGGGATGAGACCTCTGCATTTCTAGGTACGCCCAATAGTTTAGGAGGAACACGGTTTCCTGAAAAGGGGATATTGAAAAAGTATGCTGAAGAAGATGGTTCTCAATCAGATAATAATGAGGGCCTTTGTGACGTTGAGCGAACCTTAAAGTCACTCAATGGCTATCACGAGGACATCCTCGCTGCCCTTAGAATCGCTGCAGCTCAGAATAGAGGACTTGGAGATGTCAACTCCACACCCCCACCACAGAGTAATTATTAACGATTTTAAAACCAATCGATTAACCCAGACCAAAAGACCTTAAGAACAGTGTACCCTTCGAGCTTGGCCCTTTGCAGGCCATTCCGGACACTTTCTCAATTATTCCCAAAAGAAATCTAGACTTCTTTGTCATACTTTTCCGATTTCGTGATTATTTCTTTTCGCTGTAAAATTCTAGCCTTTTATTCTAAGTTTTTAGATTTAGATTTTGTTCAACTTTTTTTAATTTTGGAAATAATGGTCAACGGTCTGGCTTAGTTATTGTTGGTTCAGCCATAATTTACAGCACATTTTCTACATCTTTTATTTTTCTATTCTTTCCAGATGGTCCAAGGCTTTCTGATGGTTACCCGGATTACCCTGATTTCGGTTCAGAGTTCCCGTTGCTTCGCACATCCAATGACCTCCTTCCCCAAACACAAGGGGATGATGAAAGTAATGACGAAACTGGAGGCCCCATTAGGTATAGTTGAAATATACCATAAAATTAGCCCTTTAGCAGATGAATAGCCTCAATTGCCCTCATGATTTTCACTCCCCGTGAACTTTTCTCCAACTAGAATTCGCAATTTAGAGGATTTATTACGTCAATTGGAACATCACACGGCGGGGCGACATTTGAGCCCCTGTGGCTCTGAAGATTTGCGACTGTCGGAGACTGAAGCAGATCGACATTACCGTGGACTTCATTCCGCCGAGCTAGGGGGGTAATGGCCTTTCTTTTTTTCGAATTTGCTTCACTTTGACTTTATTCTTGTCGCCTTTTGGACACTCCTTAAACTTTGACCTTGTGTACATGAATGTGTAATTTAACAGAAGTCGAAGACGAATGAACATGTGACAAAACGCTTACCGCTTCATGTCAGCACCTCCAACCCCTCGACCACCCAGGTATTGTTCCTGTGGTCAATTAATTTAGCTTAATTTAAAGTTCCCTTTTAGGCTGCTCTTTAGATCCCTTTAGTTAGGGTTATAATAACGTTAAACTAATTTCGGGCCTTTGTTTGACAGTGACTTAGAGGAAGGTGGTTTTGTTATGGGGCGGTATCGTCCAGGGCTTACTTCCAGAAACCATGTTCGATCTCCATTGTCCGATTATGGACATTTCACTGCTGCTGCTGCTGCAACGCCAGACGATGACCTTGACAGGTTTGTCTTTTGACCCATCCAAGTGTCGTGTAGGAGTGCATTGTGCATGATTCAAAATGTCATTCAATATGCACTTTCACCATACTTTCTCTTCACTTGTGCGTTTCTTAACCCACCTTACGTCAATTGCGACAATTCCCCCACAAGGGAATCATGCCCACTGCACCACCACTTGCTTCTTCTACACTCAGTCCATTTTTAATCTTTGTAATATTATCCGTTTAGTTGCATCGATGGGTATGCAAGTCCGTATTGTCCGTGCTATTTCTGGTATACTCGACTTTTCTCTAAATGCAAACATGCTTTCTCCCCAGTTGCTTTCAATTAGGAGCTTTTAAGCGCTCAAGCGCTCGCTTAATGCTCTAGATTCACACAAGCATGCTCAATTCCTGCAATTTCATTCAATTCCTCTAAAACTATTTAATTATTCTGAATACAAAACTAATTTCATCTTTTTCTATTACTACCAGCACGCAGATGAATCTACTGAATACCTCAACAAGCGAAGATGACGACGAACCCACAGCACAAATGTCACGAACGCTCACTCCTAGAAACTTGATGAAGAATATTTATCATCCGTCAGAAGATTCGTACGGGTCAGACTCACCGCGGCGGCACAACGGTGCTCCACCTCCAAACTACTGAGATTTGACCTTTAAATTGTAGTTTTCCTTCGTCCCTTCGTCCTTCCCATAATGTCCAATTTGTAATTAAAAATTATAACTGTGATTAATTCTTTTAAAAAGAAAGTGGTAAACTTTCTCTGTAATGTAAAGTGCATGGCATTTACAAAAGACAGAATGAAGGGGATTAAACGACAATTAACCTGTTAATTAAAAACAACGCTTCCTTTTTGTATAGGCGGAAATCAATTTTGTAACCTTGTGTGTGTAATGTGTGTAATTGCAGTGTGTTGGTTAGTGTGTGTTGTACAGTTTTAATGAAGCTCCAATTAATACTAATTAATCAGGTAAAAAAACATTAATTGCTCATCAGATTGAGATTTGTAGCAAGAACGAAGACGAATTAAAGTGAAAGTTAATCAAAGCATGCTGAAAATTTTAATTTTTGTAGTTTCCAGTTTCTGTTTGTAAAAGTATTAGGAATTCAGAGTGTTAATAAAAACTGTGTTCAAGGGCTCATTTCAACTTCCCAAGGGGTCTTGTAATGTCAATTTCAAATTCAAAGCTTATTTCAAATGGAGGTTTTGCCATTTTGGATCTTTGATGATCCTGTTTTTGTGCATAATGGGATGGAATCAAATTAAGATTTATGAGGTGTCGTTTCATTATTCCAATTTTTATATCTCCAATCACTTCCATCTGAATGAGAACATTTGCAAAAATAAATTGGTTTGCATTTACATTCCCAGTGGGTGGACGCACAATCAAAATGAAAGGGATTACGAGGAGAGAGTTGCCAAAAAATAAGATGGAAGTTTTATTACTATTTTTGCAATTTGCAAAGTCACAACAATAACAACTCAACTCAGCCACAGATTTTGCAAACTTTTTTGCTTTACTAAAACGCTGGTCAAAAATTCTGGAAATATTTTACCTTAAAGTTTATGGGAAATTTAGTTCAGATTTTCATCATCCTTTATAAAAGTTTTCCTGTGACTTTTTTTTTTTTTTTTTTTTTTTTGCAAATAATTTGCAAAATATTTTCTGAATGTGATGTACGCGCATAGAGACCGTTACGGAGAAGACTACGAAGATTCTGCCTCACTGCATTACAACCCTCGTCAAATGTGAGCAATTTTTTTACATTACATTTTTGCAAAATTCCTGTGCATTACTTTCTCTTTGATTCCCCGAATTGCCAATTTATGGAAGACAATTGATGCTAAAAATAGAACTACGCGGACTCAACTTTGCATCGATTGACTTCAGATTGATTGACAGGAATGTATTTAGTAGGTCGGCATTTGGCATTCCTTTTGGGACATTTGTGTCAGAGTGACAGAAAACCCAACCAGGAAATCAGAAAATGGACTTCCTGCCATGTCATGATCACTGACAGATCCAAAATTCCCTATTCTGATTGGTCGAATTGGATAAGCACACAAGGCAATGCGTTTAGCAAGCATTTCCAGCAAGGCTGCTGATAAATCATCCAAATTTTCACGGTCGAAAGTGTCTGCTAACAAGCCAATTATAAACTCCTTGCTGAAATCATCGTCTTTTAAAAAGCTCAAAGGAAAGGGTTCTTCAGCAATTCTCCCTTGTGATTGGTTTAGACCATCTAGAGCTTTCCCCTTTTGCTTCTTTTGAAATCAAAAGATTCGACATAATATGAATTTTGACTCCTTTCCCGTGAGAGTGAGATTCCATTCTGTGCATTCACACGGTTCATCTGATTTCCACGGTGGATCTCGCAAGGAACCGTGAAATTGCAAAACTTGGTTTTGAAGCTAAAGCGAATGTGTCACAACGTGACCTTGGCCAAATTGGAGCTCTACTTTTAGGTTTCAATAGAAAGGTAAGTGTGAATTGTTGATCTGAGGGATTAAAATTGCAAATTGCGTGTTGTGATTTGGACCATTCATCAAGGCAGCTGTTTCTGATTGTGAAATGTGTGCGAATGTGTTTTGATGCGATAACTTGCGTCACGCCTTTTCTGCGTTTACTTTCCGTTTTCTTGTGGCCAACAGTTGAAAAGGAAGGTCTTTTCATTTTGTTCGCAAAGCGTGACGATACAAATGCGTAGAGTAACGGCGTGTAGCGTGTCCCGAAGATCATTATCATGGACAAGTAGATGCGAATTATTTGGCAAAATTGTACTCTACACTTTCCCTTTTATGCACTGACACCTTCACAGGAAGGAAAAGAATTTATGCTCAAATTACACTAGAAATGGTCAGTTTTGGATGAGTTCAACGCCATACAAATTTTATTTTTTTTTATGACTTTAAAATTATTAACATTTCAGTTTCATAGTCTTTTCTCTGTTAGTTTTTCATTGGCTCTCATTGGCTGCTGTTCAGTAGAAAGGGTACGCTGTCCTGTTTTAATTAGTAATTGAGTTTCGTTTTAATTAGAATGTGAGACTTGAGTATGCATAAACTGACGCCAACACCTTCCGATCCGCTTCATTTGCGTAAGCACCAGCCCTTTTCTTTTGTAAGTTCCAATGATTATAAAACAACTAATGTGATTAAAAGCCGGGATCCTCTTTCAGCAAATTAAAGACTCAATTTAAAGGGTGGGGTCGGTTGGTGAACGCGTGCGGATGGAAATGCAGTCATCCAACTAACAAGATTAACTTTATTAATTTCAACAAAAATCAATTTCCTTTTCCTTCCTGGAAACTAATCGAATGTGCAATGTGCTCCAGGGCATTGCTGAAGTGCGTTAGACGGGCTTATTGCGTATTCTGGTGATGACTCTGGAGGTCTCCTTTCACTGTGGCTGTCCATTGTGCTTTCACTCGGAGCGATAAGAATGTAAGAAGGGAAAGTCAAAAGACTGCTTTGTGAATTAGCATTCTTATCTCCGCTTCCTCCTTCCGCTTCATCTTCTTAACTACGAAAAGGACATTTTCAAAGTTCACTTTCACTTGTCATTTGGAATGGACGTCCCAGCAGGGCGTTGTCATTTCCTGTCCCTTATAGCACCATAAAGGAAACCATTACCAAGAGGGAAGGATGGATGCATGGGAGAAAGTGTCGGCAGAGGAAAGCCTTAACTTTAATTCTGCAACAGTGTAAGAACACACTCGAAAGGATTCAGGTCCTTCACAACAACCGCAGGGAAAGTGCTAATTTTGGAAAACGGAAAACGCAAAGAGAAAGTTTGGGAAGATCCACATGAGACCGTGTTAAGGAGCTAAGGGAAATAATGGCGTCTACTTCACGCAGAAAAGACAGAAACTGCTGTGAGGTTCCCAGTATTATTTAGGAACCAATTCCTGGGAATGGGGGTTGCGAAATTCTGAAAATTGAGAGCATTGGTCCCCATTATTGGGACAAAGATAACCACACCATTCATTCACAACAAACGGGATCTCAAAAATGGAGTAAAGACACGAAAGTAACCGCAGATTAGAAATACAAAGAATAAATAAACGAAAATATCTTAATAAAAAACATGAATCTCTGATAAACCATACAAGTAGAACTCTGGGCAAACGGGGCATAGGATTACCTCAAATATAGAAATAGAGACCTACAAATCAAATCATGGCACAGGGGTCATTCCAGGTCAATCGGTACTTCTTCTACTTCTACAACTTTAAAAAACTGACAACTGGAGAATTATACCTTCAGAATCTGACCCAAAAGTTCTTTTGACAGGGAAATGAAACAATAACCAATGGCCATGAGGCGGGGTTGTGTTGGCTATTCATCACCGATCCGAAATGAATGGAAGACAAGCAACAATGGCCCTCGTGCATGACGTCGTCCTTGAATGAGTCCCTGCTGAGGACTGCTGTGGCAGACGCAGGGTCCCTTGGCCATGACGAATGACTTCCATCTCCTTGTTGGTTATTGCGCAGAGCCTAAATTGAAATGAATGGCCCTTGGAAATGTAAGCCGGTCCACCGCGGTGTAGTTTCCTGTTCGAGGGGAAGAGTGTGGACTGAAGTGCTTTTAATTTCAGAGTTGACGCTTCTTGTCGGGAAGTGTTAAAAGCAGCTCACTGCTTCCTCGAGTGTTCTAAAAAAGAAACATATTTCATTAGTTTAGTTAGCGTCTTGAGAAGTTTCAGTTCCACTTGTCTCCTGACAAAGTGGATTGTTGTAATTTGATAGCAGTCGGGATCGTTAGAAAAGTTTGGGATTCGTTAAAGCTCAGCAAAGACACAGCCAGGCTTTCACCAATCACCGTAACTTGATCCCAGGAGATTAAATTCGTTAGATTTCAAACATTAGACTTTTAATGGACTTTGCTGTTAACCTTTAATGACGCAAATCAGACGTAATTCATCCAAAGGTTTCAGAATCTAAAATTAGTCTTTTTCTAATGTGTCATTTCTGATGACAAAATTAATCTGGTGGGTTGACATCACTTTAGCCAACTTCCGGCGTGTCTGTCCTTCCGGTGTTATTTCCATCCTTTACCCGGTTGGGTAAGGGTGAGCTAAAACCGGTGAGAGGGGAGAGAAGCGTCTGTCGGAGCTACCCGAATTTATTTTCTCTCCCGGTTTTTCCGCCCTTGTTGAAAGGATCCAAAAGGGAATTAGGGAACGCAGTGAAAAGGATCTCAGACGCGTACTTTAGTGAATGTAATCAAGACTTGGTTGCACAGAGGCTGGAGGAAACGACCACTTCGAAGAACAGGAGCAATCCCTATTATTGGGTCAACTGAAATTCGGATCCTGACAAGAAGAAGACAGGTGGTGGGATTACTGCCATTAAAGAACCTTACAAAACAGAGTATCCAGGAGGCCAGTGTATTTGGGCGATTGAGTTTCAGGTGAAAGCAGCAGAGAGGAAAAGAAAGTTGGAGAGAAAGGAGAGCCAGAAAGGGAAACGGTCGTCCATTATTGTGCTCATCCAACAGACTTTCTCGAAGCGAAGTGTTGTGGTTCGCTAATTGAATTCCACCAGGATAAAAGCTTCCTAGTCCACTTTCTAATTAAAACAGCAACAATAGGACGGGAAATGAGTGACGAAACTGAGTTGGCGGAGGAAGATTCGCCAAATGAAAATGAAGAAGGGGAAGCTCCGGAATTGCCGGAGAAGTAAGCCATTTCTCACATAGATTTTCTAAAAGCACAAGTTGAACGCCGGATGGAAAAATCCTGATTTCAACTTAGCATTACAAACCTCATTTCACAGGTCACACAGGTTCTCCATTTGGGAAATAAAGTGTCAAAATCCTAGTTTTAAAACAATTGGAATTTAATGAAGATGAAAGAAGCACATTTCTGAGCTCTTGGCACATTAATGAGCTTTATGTTCCTCTAGGTGTAATAAACTGGGCAGAATTAGGACATGTCATTGTTGAATTGACCATTGTAAATCCAACTCTTCATGTTTTGTGTATTTCGCATTGCGTCCATGTCTCTGTACGCACTTGGGAGGGTCATTAAGAACCAACGCCAACGGCTGAATGCAACGGTTTCTTCCATTAGGGATTGTGGGAGGGTAGACACACGCAGACGAGTCAGTTAACGACTTTGTCAGTGCGTTAAACGCAGTCCAATGCTTATTTATAAATTGCAGATCTTCAATGCAACGATTGAAATTACATTCTCTGAAGCTTCTGCTTCTGTTCCCTAATGGAATTAGCTCCAAGCTACTCATTTGCGATTCTTCTTGAAGCAAAAGAAGCAATTTTTATTTTCAATCGAGGACTTTTTCTGAACATGATCTATTGAGAATGACACATTTGGAATCTTATTCTACGCCCTAGAGCAGAGGGGATCAAGGAGATGAAAATGTGGCTCAGCCTCTCAGCATTCTCGTGAGATTCGAATCTTTTGTCACGGGCTCCAAATGGTACTTGGTTATAGAAAATTGCCACCGTCGGCAGTCTGTTGAGGATGTATGATGGGAATTTGCAGTAACTTCCTCCGTAAAGTAACAACGACTATAATTAGGAAGTGAGACACTTCCTCAATTGACGAATCTTTTAGCAATTCATCTCCCTATTTTGCAAATCATGCTACACAAGCTACTAGAGGGCTTTTAGCTTCTATCCTGCGGAAATTGAATTGAATCCAAAAATAGAGTGATTGCGTTTTTCTAAAGGAAAAGGGAGTGGACCATTATAAGCTAAATTCTTGGGTAGCTTTCTCTCCTTTCTTTTATAAACTTTCACTTGAGGAAATGTAAGAGATTATTGGTTTAGACGGATTCCTATTTCCTACTGAATTTGAATTTGAATACACAAGAGGATGATAAATGTCTGATCCAGTTTGTATTCATTTGATTTGATGGACAGGATCCATTTTTTAGGGTGGGGGTAAGAAAATTGGTTGATGTTTCCTTAAGTTCCGATCTTTAGATCTTGTAGAAATTGGGTCAGGTGAATTGAAATTCTGGTCAAAAGTTCATGGCATAACCGGGTTCCAAGTGGGTCAATCTTAAATCTTAACACTTGAGTTTAATCCCGAGATGATTTAGCATTTATCATTGCAAAATGACCATTGCAATACAAAAGATCAAAAGATTCATCCCCTTTGGAAAGACGCTGGAAGGGGGAGGGTAAAGTCAAACATTAGTCACCCATTAATGGCCCCTGCTGAAGTTTTAGTATTCTGGGTATGCTTTGTGTCTTTCATCGAATCCTGCCATCAGTGTTTCATGTATTGAACGCAGTGGTGTAGGAAGCACACAGGGGTTGCGTAGACTCACAATCTCCCCTGCTAACAAGAAGCCCATTGTAACTTCAACAATGAACCCCCTTTCGAAGATCGACATTTGGCATAGCTCTCGAAAAACCCGAAGGAAAAATAAACCCAAGCTAAGGTTATAACCAGCCTTGGACTGAACTGAGCTTTGGAAACTTAAGCAGCGTTCTGCTTCCAACAGAGTCTTCTTCATCCCCATCTTCATAGTCCTAGGGATTTGGATTGCAAGGGTGCGTCTCCCCTTCGTGTATACAGGACAGACTTTTTAGTTCAATCCTCACCATACTAATAACACGTTTTTCCCTTCTCCAAACAGAAGGATCTTCAGGATCAAAGACGAACAAAGCTTCTAAGACTAATAAAACTGAGTCAAGACTTTTATCTTCAAGACCAACCAAGGGAAAAACCCAGTGCTAAAGACGCTGACCGGAAGTTGGCCCTTTTTCTAAACAATTTGAAAAATAAGTTCGAATTTAAGAAATTCTGGTGTAGTGACAGATTTGGAAACCAAAACTTCCATTGATTTTTTGAAGGTGGACAAAATGAGGTAAATTTTCATCCGACGTTGAAGCTCTACATTTCCATTCAGACGCTTTACGCATTTTTCCGTGAAATTCCATTTCCAGAGATGTTAAATTTTTACGACTCCTCCTTTGCCTTAAGCCGCTTTGTAATTCCATTTTTGATCGCGGAGGTGCAGTTGATTATGCTCTGCGTGATCCATATTTAATTTCCGTTACTCAAATTTCATATTCTCCAGTTGTTAAATATTGGTTCTAACCAAATGCAGCCACGTGCATTAAAAATGCTTGTAATTAATTCACCGTTAAGCCTCCATTGTCTTGGCCAAATATTCCAGATGGATGCTATCAACTCGGAAATATTTCGTAAGCGTGTGGAGCCTGGAGCTGCGGATATGAATTAGTTCAGGCTTATTCCTCCTACGCTTTTCATGTCCAAGACGATAAACTTTTCCATTGTTCTTTACAAATTTTTAATGATGTGAAAGTGTAAAGTTCTTTGGATCTTTGGATTCTAAACAACGCCAAGCATTTCTATTGTTGCACTTCCTCATCCATTTTCATCAACGTAATTAAAACATGCTAACTGTCATTGTGCAATTATTGCATAAAGATGGAAATCAAAGTGTCCCAGATCGTGGGGGTGATGACACTAAATTCTGAAGCTTCTGAACTGCAGCGTTCAGTGCATTCAGTTCCAAGTGGATGATTGCCACTTTTTCTATTGCGGTGGTTAAGAAATAAATCCCGGTTTATTCCTAACTTGCGGAATTTAATCATTTAAATTAGAGCCGTGTAGCCATTAGAATTGGTAGCGTGACGAGGCTACGTGGTAGCCATGATGGTCATAAGGACACTTTCGTGTGTCACTTGGTCCGTCACTTGTGTCGGCCACAAGGAAACGGGACTTTGGGATACTTGATCTTTTATGTACAGAAGCTTACTTTGAAAAAAGATTCTTTTGCCAAAAGTAAGGCGATCAGGCCAAGGGCACTGCAGAATGATCACTATGAAGGAAAAAGAATATGTAGCTCCATTG
Source organism: Pseudachorutes palmiensis (assembly GCA_009869845.1). Lineage (NCBI taxonomy): Eukaryota > Metazoa > Arthropoda > Collembola > Poduromorpha > Neanuridae > Pseudachorutes > Pseudachorutes palmiensis. The sequence goes on along the minus strand of VNWY01000724.1, from coordinate 3,168 downwards.
TTATCATGGAATTATAAACAAAAACCAGTTTTTGATGCGATGATCCGAAGTTTTTTCAGGCAAGCTAAAGATGAAATTTTTGCATAGGTAGTTAATCATCTAGCAAGGGACAGAGTGTCAAAGGAGTTAAGACGTAAATACGGGTTGTCACTATCCTAGTGTAAATTAATTAAAGGAAAAATTCCTCAATCAATTTGAGCCTTGAGATTGACAGAGTGTCAAAGGAGTTAAGACGTAAATACGGGTTGTCACTATCATAGTGTAAATTAATTAAAGGAAAAATTCCTCAATCAATTTGAGCCTTGAGATTTCATAAACAATCGACGCTATGAAACACAGGGTACACTTGATGAAGCAGCTTTGACTTATGTTCAGATTCAGAGTTGGAAACAGGTGAATTCCCAATCTGGCGTGAAAGCGATGCAAAAACGACAAACTTCTTTGGAATTCTTAAACCTAAATAGGCCTTAATCATTAATCTGTCACCATTAACTTGATATGAGCTCAATGTCATTTCAATTGGAGGCTCCTTTTGTTTCTTTGCTTCTGTTTCCCTCAATTGTCATTTCTAAGTGGTCACTTCTGTCCTGTGGTTGCCGCATGTAAATCCTTTTCAGAAGGAGAAAGTGAATTGTTTATTTTATGAATTTCAAGCCTCTTTGAAATAACAAGGAAATTAGCTTTTGCTTTTTCACCTATGCGAAACCGCAATGGATTTCTACTCAAATTCGTTCCGTGTCTCTCGCTCTTAATCGAGCATTGCACCAAGCATTTAAACCCTTATTTTGACAATGGAAAAAAACGAAAGCATAAAATGAAGATTAATTCCGATTGTATTGGTTTGGTTTCCTCCTTGACGCTCCTAAATTCCTTTTTAGCAGTTTTAATTTCAAAGGAATCTTTTGTCTCGAGTCTGCAGAAGTCTGATTGGAATTTGCATTCTGGAATCATTTGAAGCTTAAGTGACTGTTTGCCAAAAAGCAGAGATTCCATTGTTCTCCAAAATGCTTGGATTCTGGAGAAAGTTTCAGCTTAACATCCTCTGGAATAAAATTATTCTATCACACGCACGCCTTTCTGCTGATACGGATTTGCGTAATGCGAATGTCACGCCAATTTATGAAGGTGATATCTGGCTTGGCATTATTCACGTTTGCCAATTTGGAAGAATCACAGCATGGTTTTAATAAAACTGTTCAAGGACGCTGTCGTGATTTTACAATAAGGAAGGGATTGCGTTGGGCTGGGACAAGGACAAACGGAATTGGAGCAATTTGACAGCCATCTGAAATCCATAGGACGTTTCATGTTATTCAAATAATAAGAAATAGGTAGAATTCGAACGTTTCAAATCGAGACAAATCAGACAATAGTTGATTGAAAAGTGACCAAAAGTGTCATTGATTGGAATGTCGTTGACCTTATTTGACTATTTTTAAAGAGAAAGTAGGAAGCCTTTCACTTTCCCGATACCATTGACATCCCAATTGACTGTTGTTTCCATTGTATTGGGTTTCATTGTGCTAATTCAGGAATTTCTGGGTTGATTGAACTTGGTGTAACTCTGCATCAAAACGTCATGTAATATTCATGAAATCAAGGTTTGCCAATGCCCCTTCCGTGTCATTGCATGACCCAACCGAAATTCCTTGATGACGATGGTCACGCATCCAATGTCATTTCCCGATCCTTGTCTTTACATGAGATGGGTATCGCTTTTGGGATATGACAAGACGACAATAAAACACACACTTTGTCCCTTGTGCTAATGAACTTTCATGCTTCCGGGTGTGGGTTGTGCAATCGATTAATCCAATTGGCCATAACTGATACCTAGTGGTTAACAAATTGGCTAATTATGTTCTTTTGTTTTCATTTTTACAGGACAAAGGACGAGGACTCGGTGGGGATGGCGAGTAAAATTGGATTTGTGTTTTCAATGCTTCTCACGAGCGTTTTCCTCGTGGCGTCACTCGCTTTGATTCTCTTTTGGATCCTCATGTACGGTGGAGGATTCAGTTGGGTAAATAAATACAGAAACTAATGAACACCATCATGAATTACATTCATAACTGCTTAAGTTATTAATTACTCGTCATTCTCAATTAATTTTTGGAAATGGCGTCTTTCCAGGAGGATTATGTGAAGCATCCGAAACTGATCCAGTTCCCTTTGAAGTTTAATTTCCACCCTTCCCTCATGGTCGGGGGATTCATCTTCTTCTCTGGATTTTGTAAGAAATCTAAATCTAAAAAGGTCTCTGGTTTCTAAAAATCGTTTTTTTAATTGCAGCCATGCTGTTCTACCGGTTGATGACATGCTGTCGTAAATTGATAGTGAAATTACTCCACACGATTTTCCATTCACTGGCCATCGCCTGCATTGCAATTGGATTCCTGTCAATCTGGGACTCTCATGAATTGGCATTTCCCAAAATACCACATTTCTACTCACTTCATTCTTGGCTTGGACTAGCAACAATGGGACTCTTTGCTATCCAGGTTATGCCCCAAAACCTCCTAATTGGGTGAAATCCCAATTAATGATTGACTTTTCTTTTGTTTCAGTTCGTCGTGGGATTTTTCAGTTTCCTGATTTTGTTGTGCTGCGAAGGTGGCACTGCAGCCTGCCGAGCAGCCCTGGTTCCCACGCATTCCACATTTGGCATCATCACTTTCATTATGGCATGCATAACTGCCATCATTGGATTGACAGAAACGGCATTCTTCTCACTCAAGTAATGATCAATTAGTCTATAACAATTTCGATTGTTTTCCGATTGCAATTGCGTAAAAGGCGTGAGGAAGGTCATGGCGTATAAAGCGCGGAAGGTGTAATTCAATTGTTTTTGTTTTGCTAATTTTTTTGCACATGTACAGCACTCCTTCGACCAACTACCGCGGATACGAGCTCTGGGTGTCGGATGAAGCCATCTTCATTAACGTATTAGGAGCAGTCCTTGCAGCGGCTGCGATTTCAATGTTCTTTACAATCAACGCTCGGGCAGGGAGAAGGGCACCGTTGAGGATGACTTACCACACTGACCTCTGACCTGTTAAAGCTCAGGATCGTCAATTTATTCCAACTTAGTACTGAGGCTTCTTTCTACAGCTTCTTTTGTTACATAGATAATTTTGTAAAATTAAAACGTCGTTTAGTTCAATTTTT
>VNWY01000723.1:0-31058 GCA_009869845.1 Pseudachorutes palmiensis | reverse complement strand
CTTCAACTTAAGTATAAGAAGTGTAGGCGGAAATATTCTGGATGGAAAGGAAGTCTCAATTTCACACTCGAAAAAAATAAGGACGTGGACATTTCTCTTGTTCTCAGAGAGCTCAATCTCTCCGTTGAAATGAAGGGTATACAGGGCTCCAAGTTTCAGTCAAAGAGAGGTGGTGATACTATGTCTAATTTAATTGCGGGATATTAATGATACATGGCAGAGGTCCACGTCATTCCTGTCCATCGCTGCCTGTTAAAGGTTTGTAAACAAGACGTCAAATCCCAAATATTTCAATGGTAGCGCGTATTTCTCACCGGAAATCGGAGCTTCTGAAGTCATCTATTAAGACATTCTGGAAACAGAAAGGCGGCGGCTAAACTTGAAACCCACAAGGCTTGCGTAGTTCTCCACTTTGTGTCAGCACAGGGTGCGGCGTCGTGCTTTCACTGTCAGAGAAAGTTCTTTCTCTTCATTTGAAATCCTCTCAAGCTCATTCCCGTGTGCAAACTTGACCTCGTTTCATTATTATTGGGGAATATGAGTTTCTTTTTAACTGAAAGTTTTAAAGTCCACTTTGTGATTACGACGTTCGATCAAGCTTTACCATGCGAGGAGAGATGAAAAGTAAATTCTTCCTTTAAAAAATTCAGACTTACTAACTCTCGAACATTTCGGTCTTTCATCTTTCATGTTTGAAAAGAAACTGGTAGAATACTGTAATGGTGGTTCTTTGAGTGGCCTAAGTTGCACGGACAAGATTCAAGGATTCAATACGGCCAGAGTACCTGTCGAACTTCGGCAGCTCCTTGATTCCTTATTTCTGTCACAACTTCACAAAGTTTGTCCAGCAACTTACTTTTCTAAAACATGGCGAACTCTTTTGGAAAAAAGCCGTTTTATCCGAATATCTCTCCATTTAGAGGCAGTAAAGTGTCGTTTGCAACATTACATTTCACATTCACACACACACTTTCTGCTCCAAAAGTGTTTAAAGTTTTATACTTTTTGTGGATTTAGAGCAATACGCAATAAGGCTTGTCGTAATATATTATATTCATGGGAAATGCTTTTTGTGGATGACGCTTTCGTACTGGATTTTACCCTTATTTTGAATCAAATTCTATAGCGTGACTTCTGATCTTATCAGAAGGGAGGTCAACGACAATCCAAAATTCAATTCATCATCTTCAATATGTATTTTTATAAAATGAAAGGATGACGAAGGTTTGAATTAGTAGCGCACATGGTAGTCAATTTAAGGTGAAAGTCATAGCCTCACAACAATGAAAGAAAGAAGCCTTTCCGTAGCCATTTCATTCCAACGGAATTTACTCCCCACCATCATCCGCTGTTCGCAACGTGGGAGGGCCAAGGGACTTTTCTTTTCATCGAATAAATCCTAGCTTCTTCGGATTTTTGAGAGCCACACGCAGTCAGTTGTCTCCTCTGGAGATATTTACGATCCTCCTTTAAATCATTTTATGGGGCTAACACTACCATTTTATTTCATCTAAACAAATAAAAAGCTAAAATTACTATATTATTGTCTAGTCTTTGCACAAAATTATGTACCCATGTGTGTCCGTGCTTTCAGTCCCAACTTCGCATTTCACTCAAAATTTTTTTTCTATTGTGAATCATGGTTTCTTGGATAGGATCTTTGTAATGATGCAGGCGATCGCAGATGATTTTTCAAAACTTACAAAAGAATCTGAGTCCAATCTCCATAGGAATAAAGTCCGTATTCATTTCGATGATTGATTCCGTGGATTCATAACTCAGGAGTGTCAATTCATACAAACTTTCTATTCAACGAGGACATGAGATTCCATTTGAGGTCTGTCTATTACTGAGTCTCTGGTGAAAGTGCGCTGAATAGTAATGTGACTGTCATCATTACAAACGAGGATAAAGCGGAAATCGATTACATTAGATAATCTAAAAAAAATAAGACTTTGAAAAAGTACCGAAGAATCAGTCACTTCACATTTAATGAAATAAGTGTCCCTGTGTGGATAATTTATTCAAAATTCAATTTTAGCCAAAATGACTTTATTTGTGAATGGAGCTTTCTCCAGTTATTTATAGTTGGGACTACCTTTCGTAAATCTAAGTTTGGAATCAGAAAACAGCATTACGACAGTCGTGCATTGCGGTTAGTTTGACAGAAAATCTAATGCGAGCGCATTTACCGAAAAAAAGAAGACGTACGGATTGAGCGATTTGAAAGATTTTGTCTGCGGGTTTGATATCTTTGATACTTGAAATTCCTACCCGCATCGCTCCCTTTGCTCCCGATTTCTTTGGGCTCAATCTTTCATCTTGGATTACCAGCGCGAAGTTGGTTGAACTTTCATCCAGGTTTTTGATATTGCGTTCAATAGATTTTAACTATAAGTAATCCCATCAGTCTTTATGATATTTCAACCATTAATAATTCATTCCGACGAGGACTACAAACTCCAAGTTCCAACGTAGGAATCAGCAGCAAATGGTAGAAAGTTTCTTTTCAAATTAGCCGAAAGTCTAATGCTAAGGCGAACCATTTGAAAACCAATTTCCGGAGGAAAGGGATGTTTGTTCAGAAATGTTTCCAAATGCGCTGCATTTTCAGGGGTTTGTTTCTCTGTTCTCGGAACACATTTCAATCTTGAATTTAATTTCCAGGGAGAATCAATAGACTAAAAATTAGAAAGAGAATTGGCTGACCTTCCACGACGGCATGGTGAGTCCAGCTGTGGATTCCCCTGTCGGATTTGATGTCGAACTTGTTGCTCCATAATTCTGATGACCATGTCCACTGAGGATCTTCTGGGCATAGGAACAGCTTCCAGCTTGATATGCAGAGCAGCTCAGCTTCATCCCGCTCAAATTTACTGGTACACCTGGAAGGGTCAAGAGAAAGCAAAGAACGAGTTCAGAGAAGTATGAATTATAGAAACTTTGTTCATTTTAATGGCGGTGCTTGGTCAATTCGTGAGAAATGAGAGTGGATATAAATGGTGGCTGTGGGCAAAATGCGGTGTCAGCTATGATCCTTGTTTGGACACTTTCTCGATGATGGTGATTAACAATGACAAGATGAGGCTGGTGGTGGTGAAAGTAAAGTGAATGATGATGATAGAAAAGTTTTGTAGACCATCATCTGCTACACCAGGGATCCAGCACTATATAAAATTCCTTCAACAACAAAACTTTTGAGGACCTCAAGCTCTGGCCTCATTAGAATAATACGATGTCAGCCAAAATGCTTTCCATGCCTCGTCTTATGTCATCCCACTTCCGCTCCGATAGAAAAAAAAGCGGAAGTGCGCCGCCACCATGGATTCCAATTTTTGTTGGGTCTGGAAATACCAGAAAAAGATAAGAAACTCGGAATTATATTCGAAGCACTACTTTTCTCTTTTATTTTATTTCAAGTTTTCTCAGAGAAAGGTCTGAAAGGGTGAAGGGAAAGTTTCGTGTAATAAATTCCTCGGGATGGGCCAAACTGTGGTGATCTGTGTCTCTCAAAGAAAACTACTTTGGCTCGCTATTGACAAAGAATGTGAGATTCCCTAAATACTATAAGCATTTTACAAACTTTCTTTGTCGTCACTCAACTATTAGTATTAAGTGGAATAAGTGTGCGGCTTAAGGCATAACATACAGATGCCAAGTTTATAAACTTGTTTATTATGTTCCGTAGTACTTTAATAACCATTCGGAAATTGTGGTTTATGGGAAAGGTAATTTAGGGAAGCGCTTCACAAACATTAACTGATTAGATACTAAACGTATAAGACGCTGAGTCTGGTGTTTGGTTGTGTTTCTAACCAAGTTCCTTAAGCAGTAAAAGCCACGAGGTATGGGGACAGGGCGTGGGAATTAAACATGGAGCTCAAGTAACGCAAGGAATGACTAACTTAAAGTTTCAGAGCCACCGCGGTTGCGGGTAACCTCTGAATCGTGAGATCAAAGCGATGAAGACCCAGTGAAAGTTGACATGTCACATGATCCTTTTTTGAGGGTTTTCCTTTCTCTACACGTTACTACTTCATGCTCCATGGGGTTCACCATATCCCTTTTGGGAAAACTTTGGTACCGTACGCTTACTGCGGAAGCGTGCGACGCTTCCCCGAGTAAAAAAAAGTTGTCATATGTTTCTCACGTCTTCACTGGAAGGCACTTAAAATTCTAATGCAAACTGGCAGAATATTTTATTTCCAAAACAGTAAACATCAAGTTAATCAAAACTGACTGTGATACGTGCGTGAACTAATGTTTTCAACATTTTCGACGACGATAGTATTATATACGACAGGTTTGAGAAAACTGGATGTGAAAACAAGAATCTCCATACATGCCCGTCTTCCGGAATCTTCCTGAATTTCTCCATTTCCTAAAGCCACATGTCTCGAGCAAAATGGGAGTACGAAGTCGTTAGCTTTTCTAGGAGTGTTAGGTTTCTTGACAGACACATGCCCAAGTTTTCTTTTAGAAAAAAGAAACACAATGGGGACTACATCTTAATCTTGCCTTTCGGATACTCCATTTGAGATTCAATACGTCCCTGTATATTTACAAGATGAATCAAGCTTCGATCAATGGGTTATTCTTAACTCGGGGTAAATGTAATCAAGTCAGTCGTCTGTGTAACATTGAATCATCAATCATATCCATGTTCGGATCAGATAGTGGGAAGAAATAAATACAACATACAGAAGAGACCCAATCCGATTCGGATGTGCCAGTACCAATCGTTACATTTGCCATGATGACATGACATAAAGCGAACCATTCTCTTGCCAAGCTACTTCCACTCTGGCGTTGTGGTGCATATGAAAATCTTCATTCACTTTCACTAGCGCATGCATTTGAGATATGATTCAAGGTTTATTTCGAATATAAAACTACCATCTAGAGTATTATCGGATCACCTCTGAAGGATCCCGCTGGCACAGAATGTCTCCCGCGCCCTTTATGATTTAAGGATAAAGAATGCGTTGGAGTTCTTTTACAACAAGGCGAGTGTCGGATTCATTTCTGAAGAGGTGAAAGGAGGAAAGGGAATTAGAGTTTTTGTTCAGAACGTGGGAAGGGGATGAGTATAAAAAAGACTACGCCTTTTAGCACAATCCCGAATTCAGGGTAATGGTGAAGAATTTTTTTTATTTATACTCCCGAAGGCAAGGCTTTCTACATTTTCAGCTTCGGCCTCTTGAAAAGCCAGAAAATCGAAAGGATCTTCGTCGACTGACTCTTTCGATTATTGGGCCTTTTGTTCAATACTCAAAGAGCTACGGTCCATCAAGCAATAATTGCACAGCCATTGTCCACCACATGTGGCTGAAGTACTGGTCATCTCATTAATTTCATTTGCTACAATCCCATTGGATTTAATCTCTTCATCAAATGACTTTTAATGGAGCCTCTGTAGAATTTTCACTCCGGATTATCCACGTCGCCCAAGTACTTTGCCATGAAGCTGAATTACAGCCTTGGGATCAGAGACAAATGTTATTCATGGAAGCCTTAGCAGCTCCAGTTATAGCAACGGTTCAAAAGAATGAGGCGTCGACCTTCGCCCTCTCTTCTGCCAATGGGCTTTGATTGGACTCGATGTTATTTTTCCTCCCTTTGCAACTCCAGGCCCAGGCCTGGAAATGTGCCTAGAAACAAATAGACGTGACATGAACCCTTACACGCGATAAAAAGAAATCCTCCCTGGAGACCATCTCGCTCACTTTGTCAATTTTCCTTCCAGACCATTCACTCGACCGCTTTACTTTCCCCACCACGTATTATTAATATATCCAGCGCTGTTCCTCGAGTATCTTTTGATGGCTCTCCGTCAAAGGCCCAATTATCAAAACCTAGGCGCCTGCCTGACCACAAGAAGAAGGATTTTAAAGTATCAATTTAAATACAATATCCCTTGACTCTAATAAAGAGAAAGTCAACCTTTCCAACCAAACATTTTGTGGTCTGTGGAAAGGAGCCATTATTCAGGCACTCCGACGGCTGTCCACATTAAAAGGTCCTTGAGTTTTCTTTGAGGCGTGATTCTCAATGTGAGGCCTAGCACCATCAATTAATCCTTGTGAAGGAAACACGTGCAATGGACAAAGACGTAGTCAGTGAATGAATTTGTTTTCTCTGAAAGCTCCCCCACTTGTGAAAATCACTTAAGGCTGTTTTGCTGAAAGGATCTGACGAGGAAAGTTGGACGTAGAAAACTAAAGATGCGCCTTACGCCTGATCCCACACAATGTACACAATTTCATAAAAGAATTTAAACCCCTAAATGCTTTAGTCACCACATTGAATCTTATTCAAATTATTGGTCTTCAAGAAAACTTTTAGGCTTTTTTCCCATTAAAGGCTCTCGAAGAAAGTTCTTCTGACTTTCAGCAGTGGGTAGCACATTTGCATTTTGGTTTTGGTGGTGGCGTTGTAAAGTAACCAGGACTCTTGCCAACTTTCTCGGGCTTTAATACGTTTGGAAAATGGGATTATCTGAAACCTACACACTGGGCTTTCTATCCAATTTGCAACCTATATATTCACCGTTCCATGCTTTGCAGGGAGTGAAAAGGAAGTCAGGATATCTCAATCCTTGTCCATGATCTTATTGAACGGAAGCTGCTGTTGGCAGTGGAAGTCTACGGTAAGCTTGGTTACTCTCCAGGCGCACAAATGCGACAGGCCGAGTTTAATGGAAAAGTCTCCTTGAAGAAAAGTAAATTGTGATAGAGACAAAGATCGTTTCACGCTTCCATTCACCGATGATACTGCAGGTTCAATCTTGTACCACGAAACCCCCCACTGACGAATTCAGTGACCTCCATTCAACGAGGAAGTAAAAGATAAACTTAAGTGACATTCAACTTGCGCACCAAAAAGTGAAAATAAGCTGCCCACTTTTGTGGGCCTAGGGAGATTTTAAAATTGTTTTTTTTTATAAACTGCGGCCACACTTCTGTTGAAAGTGCCTCTCCATCAAGGACAAAAAAGATGGTCGAGTGACACCGAGAAATCGGACATAAACTAATCAATAGCTTAATGGCAAGACTCTGGATAAGATAAAAACGACATTTTTTTACATTTGAAAATGTAACTTGAAATCAAGCTCTGATACACTTGTTCATTCCGACTAATTCACAACAAATTCGCAAATGCGATTCTGTGGCTGAAGTATTTGCTTTCTCTTTTGTCCGGAATGATGAGAAAAATAGCATTTCTGTAAGATGAGCGCTGCTTTTCTAAAAAAAAACGAATTGCTATCAAAAGAGAAAGGAAATACGTTCATTTAGTGAATGGAAGGGCTCCTGTTTGGTTTTCGTCCTTCAGGATTCCACTCTTGTCAAGGACTTTCCTCTGGCGGATGGATGTTGTTGGTTATCTGGAAAGCGAAGAAAGTTGGTTCTTCCATTAGTTTCCTAGCTCATCTTCAACTGGAGAGCTTTCTGACCAGGTCACAACTGGACAAAGTTGTTTATTCTTGGTCTACTTTTCATTATTTCCAGACAAAATCACAACGGTTGTGACAGGTAGGTGGGCAGTGTGGCCAGTAGAGCCAGTGGACTCATAAGGCTGATCATGACGTGACTCAAGTGTAAAATGGACCAATACTTTCTTCCCTCACTCATCTTTTATGACATGGAGTTTCATTATAAACAACGTGTGTCCCAGTGTGTCATGGCTGTTTACTTTCACCAGTCATGTGCTTCTTTTGACATGTCGATGGACAGCTCGCCAGTGATTATATTCGTAGCCCATGCTCTATAAAAATGCCACCCTCTTGGTTGAGAAAACAGTGACAAAGTACGTGATGGACTTTAGCACTCGAAGCTCAGAAAAGAAGTGAGGCCAAGAGCTAAAAGTAAATTGAGTGAACTTAGCAAGAAACTTTATTTTCCCAAGATTGTTCGAGTAATTTTGTACTAATGGAGGTCATATTTCATTTTTATCCTTGGAGAGCCCCTTTGAGCCGAATTTCCAACGGGATGGACGTAATTAAAAAAGAATGTCATTTCATGTGCATTTTAACTTCAGAGAGCAGCGCACTTGAATTAATCTTCCTCGAGAGGTATGGTCTTTTGAGTGCTCCATGTGGACACAAAACTGTTTGTGTGCTTAACCTGGTTTGATGTTCAGCATGTAGTTTTCAAAGAAGTTCCGGTGGGCAAAACGTGATAAATTCCAGCTTCCATATAATAAGATGAAAGGGAAAGTTTCACGACGGGGTAGAAGGATGCCATGGAATGAAGGCAAATTAGGATTTATTCATTTATAACCTCTTTTTTGTGAAAGGATTATGACTTTTCGGCAGTCGTTAGTAATGCTCAGTATTAAAAATCCAATGGGGAAACTAAAGTATTACAAAACCAATTCATTTCATTCACGTTTAATAATCTACATTCTAGAAAATTAGAAACCATTATCACACAACGCCCCTTGGTAGGAGCGAACGTTAATTATTCGGAATGAATTAAATTCCACTTCCTGTCTACGCTGGATCACCCTTGTTAATTACTTGACTTTACTTAATTTGAACAATGAAGACGCTGAGAAAGTTCACGAGTTTTGATATTCCGTTCATCACCCTGTGGCGGGTGCAAGGCAGAATTCTTTTTGTAACTTTCTCTTCCTCATCAGCACACACCCGAAGCATACGAATTAATGAAACCGTAATTAAGTTTTGCAATGATCATGCTGCTTTCCCTGTGAATCAAATTGACGGTGAAGAATGGCGGCGCCTCCTGTACATTTCATAGAATAATTCTGCGGTATGGAACCAATCAAAGAATGCCCGAGTTGAAACATAAAGGTACCCACTTTCCATGGAATTCTCGACAAAGAGAATAAATGTTGGTATGCTTAACCCAGCCAAGGTTAATTCTACTTATCGATCGAATTGGCAAATTATATTTCGACTCGAGCAAGGACTGGAGGAAAAGTAGTTCCATTCACACGAAAAGTTAATTAGGATACACAACAAGTTTCATTTCTTTTAACTTTTAAGTGTTGACGAGCTGGAACTGATCGGAGGCAAATAACTAATATTGTATGAGAGAGCAATTTCCATGAAAGGGTGATATATAAGTATTCCTTTCATGAATGTAGGGCAAACTTAATTTAATTTATTCATTGACAATTATATGTGAAGCCATGAGAATCCCACTAGAAACTTCTGCACGATTTCTCGATTGAATAAAGTTTGGAATAGAGTAAATCCTACTAAGCAAAGACTTACGCCAGTTCGCTCTATGAATTGGAACATAAGTACAGTAAGGGAGATCTCAGGTGACAGGTTGACATGGAATCAAAGGCAAGGCACGACACACTCCAGTTAATCATCATTAGTCGTCTTGTCTGTGGGCACAAAGGCCCCAAGACAAAATCCAAATGCTCGCTGCAATGGTTGCTGACTTATTTTGGGAATACACAGGAAGTGTTCCATGATCATAATAGGCAATGGTTTTAGCGGAAAACTTGCACATTAGTCTGTAAACTAAAAGAAGCGTCCTTCGGAAGTACGCATATTGATTGGGATATTGGGCACTGTAAGATTGAGTTCAACAGGAGACATTTGACTTTTTGAAAATGGAAATCAGAACGCGTTTCTCTACGCGTGGATTGATGCGGGAAAAGCGTTGGGAAGATGGGCGGAAGTGAAAGTTTCCTTTCCTCAAGCATCCTTCCAATTACATTTCTGCTTTCCTAGGCGGAGAAATAATTTTTTTTTCTACTTGTAAACTAAATGTGACAGGAATGAGACAGATTTCTAGCATATTCGTCTCCAAAATGAATTAAATAGGATTCCCTGGTTGTCGACGGTATTCCCGACGGCGCTTGTTCCTGAATTACACGACCTTCGGCAAATTGGGTGAAAAATTTGACTTTTGATATTTAATGACGTGATCATACGGCCAAATCACAAGTTAAATTGAACTCACATGCGTAAAATGCGAGGCAATTTCAACAATGATAACGCATGAGGACTTTCACAATTTTCTCTTTACAGCTAATTTTAGCAACGGCAATTAGAAAATCCAAATGACAGCTTGACTATCGCGCAACGATTTACTGGTGTTTGTGCTAGTCTTAAAGCATGCTAAGATAACGCGAATAAAAAGTACTGTCCCCTAATAAACCCCTTCAACTTTGTTTACAAAGATTAGTTGTTTCTTGTGAGTATAAAACTGTATTTCAGGCTCTGGAATGGATAACAGCAGTTGCTTTAGCTGATAAGGAGCAAACGAATCATTTGCATACAATTCTGAATACTCTAACGCTACAAAAATATTTTGATTAGACTTGGGTTGACTTGTGTTGAGAGCTTTCTATATTAGGTCTTCAGAAAACGATGCTGACTTTTTCGTGCCGGTGACTCAGAATTCCTGTGAAGTAGTCCAGTTCATCTGATGTGAGGTTGATCTCAGGTGTCCCCGTAATTTTGAGGGCCTTCAGACGTGCGATCCGCTTTGTAGCAGTCATGCGCAGCACAGCGTAGAACGCGTCCTCAGGGCAGTTGTAAAGTGAAAGATTCTCCAATTCTAAAGATAGAAGGTCAAATTATAAGAGAGCGGAGAAATGGAAGGGGGAGATCTTACTCTTCAAGGCACGAAGTGATAGTTCGTTGTACTTGCCACCAGGACTAAGGACCAGATCCAAGGTCGTTTGTTGAGTCATCTTTGGGCGCATGCCCCCAGTAAGGGTATCCCACAGGAAGTCTTCACCAAGACTCGTAGCCACTTCATCGTTCCAGTTACTGAACACCACTTTCAGGTTCCGCAGCTGCTTCATCTTGAGGATACACGCAAGGTACACCTGCCCAGAGGCCTTCAATGTGATCCCCAACTCTCTAACGTGGTGGAAGGGCAGATTCCAATTGTTCTGAGATGGGTCATAGGAGCGCGGTTTGAAATCCAGGCTGGTCACTTGCGGGAAGCCATCCATGAACGGGGTCACATCAGATCCATCCAAGGCGATCAGTTGCAACTTTGGAAGGGAAGTAGCCGGAATTGGATAGATGAGACCGTCCGCCATAAGCTCGATGATTTTCAAATTCTTAAGTGAAGCAGGCAAGCGAACCTTGCGGAAGCGCTTGTTATTCGCTGCAAAGGCTCGAGCATGTAAGGCCAGCGTTTCCAGACTTTCGCTCAACGAACCCAAGTAATGGGTAAGAAGGGCGCTGGCGTTTTCTTCTTCTGAATCTTGTGCTGCCATCATTGGAGTCGTCAAGTAGACATCCAGCTTGCGAACATTTACATCTGCTTCCATCAATCTTCGAAGAAGAGCCATTTCTTCAACCGGGTGAGAACCAGATTGAAGACGAATTCTGACGTCGTTTACTTTGCGTAACAAAATGAAGAACCGTTCACTAGAATCTGATTGAAAAATTGAAGATGAAGAGTTGCAGAGATCCAGGTCCATTTTGCCCAACTGAGGAGAGCCTTCAATTAAGTCAGCCAAGAAGTTCATGAAATTTTCAGAATAAGGTTGCTTCCATTTCAACTTTAACTCGCGGAGTTCCGGATGGCTAGGTTTGTCAAATTTTGCGTAAAGAGCTAGATGGTCGTCCGTGGCCCATGTATTCCCAATCACAGGATCCAGCGACGTGATCTTGAGATCACGAAGTATTTCTGTGTCGCACAGCACCATTCTTGCACGGTTGACAGACGCAACGGAGGCTCCTTTTCGAATTTCTGTGCGTAACTTGAGCTTGCATGTTGCCATATAACGTCCGGCGGTGTTGACGAACTCCTGAAGGAGAGGTACTGGAATCTTCGACGGGATCAGTTTGATGCTCAGCTTTGGATCTTCACTTCGGTATTCTGGGTAGCATCTTTCGACAAAGAGCTCCATCGCTGGAAGACGTGAGAGGTCATATTTCACTTGCCTGGTGATTGAGAGGTGACTTGTGTGGTGATCCTCATCAGCGGCTTCTGGAAGCTCCTCCAGGTGAAGAATTGAGGTGGAATTGGTGTCGTCCGGATCTTCTTCCAAACTGCTTTCATGGCCAGAAAAAGGAGCCATGTTCCAAGTTTCGGGATTCAAGAGAAAATGTCTTGAAAAATCACGATTATCGAAATAATTGGAAAAATTTTGACTAAAAATTGAGAGATGAAGTTAGAAGATAGGAAGAAGAATTTCAGAAAGATTCTTGCAGTCTGAGGAATTGAATTGTTTTATTGATACTTTAATTGCATGTCTTAGCAACGTTGTCATGACAAATGAAATATATCATGGAGCTATTCTACCTTCAGTTTACAACTGTTTTGAAGTGCTTAATGTTTTAAAGTACGCCGACTTATATGAGCGATCAAATTCCATGACTATAAGGAACAAGGATATTAATCCGTGTCCCTGAAACTGTCCACGTCGTTCAGCGTAAAAGACTGAATATTTCTGGCAATTTTTGATCATTTGATGTCGAAAATGTTCATTCTTTGGTACATTTCTACTGGATGGAAACTGGAATTCGTCTGTTTGCGTACCCTGGATTAACGGGAATCATGTGCAGAATACTTCATGTTATTTTTCAGGTCAAAATAAATGGCTGCAGAGCGTCGTTTGTTTGATTTTCTTTGTTACTTCTTTTCTCCAAAAACTGATCAGAATCACGTACGCCATGGCCGTGGTAAATAAAGGGATGCAAGGGTAGTGTGGTAGTTTGTTCAAAATGGGAAAGCGTTGAAAGTTCCTATAGTCTCTTTAACTAGGCCAAATCAAAACTGCTCAATCGTCATATTATTTTGGCGTGCCAGTTTTCTCCTTGGGTGGATTCAAAACCATCATCTTGAAGAATGATTTCAAAACATGGAGAGAGAGACTTATACTCAGCAAAGCCTCCAATCATGGCCTGGTTCTTCGAGAGTTTTAATGGAGAAAACTCTCCACTACTAAACAACGTGATTTCTAATTACTTTTCTTTTCAGGGTCTTTTCCTTACATTAATTTAAAATACGAAGGACTAGGCGAGAAAGGACGAAGAGGATCTTATCCACTTTCCAATTGGAACCAAAAGTCTCCACTTTCTGGAAATTAAAAAAGTTTTATGTTCTTGTCACCACTTGGGGTTTATACAATTGTAGAATTAAACAGCCCAATCCCCTTGCAATAGGAGGAGTAAATGAATTCATTTGGGAAGGAGACATAGTCATATTATAATTTCATCTCATTACCTCTGCCGCTGTGGGACAGGACTCACTCGTTTTTAAAATGGAAAGAAAACACTTCCCTGAATTTCTGATACTGGAGCTATGTGTCGAGTCTCTCCATTCATTCCCATAGTCGGTGAAAGAAACACGGTTTTTACTTTCACCCGAAAAGAACCAATTTATCAAGGCAGGAGCTTAACAAGACTCTTAAATAGTTGCCTATCTCCTTTTGGATTTTCTTTCCAAGTTACAAGTGGAGAAAAGTCGAATCAGAAAATCAATCCGGGAGTTCCCATTGAATGGTGACGACAAAGACGAATTGTGTATCGGGTGAGAGGCCACTGATTAGAGTTGACTTGAAAAATTAGTCCGGATTTATAGACTCTTATAAAGGGCTCTCGCACTTAAACTCAAGCAGCCCTTGTACGCCTCCTGGATTTAGAACACTGCCAAAAAATTTACGCGGAAGCTAACTTCCCTTTACTTAATCGTCACTTCCGACAAGACTTCTAACACATGACTCCAATGTTTCAGACGGGGATTTATAAATGATGGCTCAGAAATTAGTCTTTTGACCACATGCTGATTATAAGTCAAGACACAATAAACTGGGATTTCCTGGCCACCAGTGTAGTGTTTATGAGTTTATTTCGTTAAATTAATAATTATGTAATCAGGGAGGGGAAGGGGAAAGATAGAGAGCCCCATGGAATATCCGCATTATACAAGCATCTCACAAGTCCGGAGTCATCCAATTGGATTTAATGCGACGGAAGAAATGTTCATCCTTAAGGATTATACTCCATATGCCAAAGACACATCACGAGTCGCACTTCCAAAAACGTGGACGAGGAACTGAAGTCTTCACTGAAAAATCCTTCCAAAGGGAAGGAAGGAAGTGAGCTATCGCTGCTGACATCATCAAATTGAGCTCTAACTTATTTCCTCCTTTTCAGCTTTCCAGCTCCAAATTCTAAAATTATTGTGGAGACATCTTGCTTGTGCGTCTTCTTTCAAACCTCCCTCGTAGCCCCAATTATAAAGGGCGGAATCGTTAAGTTCCACTGTGCTGAGAGAACTGCATTTCTTATCCTTGGGGTGGAAAAAAAATCCTTTGTGTGTCCATAATTCTCTATACTTTGTTCATTTTTAATTAGCTAAATGGGCTATCAACGTCAAAACTATGAGTGAAAACGCTGATTTTTCCCAGGCAGGAGCCAAAGGGAGAAGGATTTTACTTTGGTGATTATAATCATTGATGAAGGATGGGGGCACGCTGTAATCTTGAGCTAAATACCTTTGCGTGCGTTTAGAAGGATGCCAGACAATGTGACGTGATTATGCTCTTGATTTCGTTTCATTTCGATAATGATGGTCGCACGGCGGCGGCACTTATGGCCAAGTCACAGAAGACCTGCTCTGCTTCGATTCCCAGTTCCGCTTACTACTGGCAAAATGCCCATCAGCTAAATAGAAGCTCAGAAAGCATCCTTTCCCCAACATTTTTATAATGTGGCAGCTGCCATTACGCGAAATCACTATGAAATTGAAACGCCCGTCTTTTCCCTTCGAGCATTTTCCTCCTCCACTACTAAAGTAATAAAATGAAAATAATGAAATTTTTTTTTTTTTGGAAAGTACGGGTTCTTCGGAAAAGCTTCAGGTAAACTATCCGTGACAAAGGAAGCATTTCCAACGCTGGTTGAAGTGGTTGCTCGCGTAGAGACAATCATAAAAGTTAATTCGCTGGGATTCCAACGACGAACTGCTTTCAACGGATTAACATCTCTAAATCCTAAGCTTTCCAAACAATGTTTGGTGGTAAAGGCTAACTACAAACAGTCATTTGTAACAGTTGTTTTCAGAGTACAAGGGAAGAGAAAGTTCATTGTTTTCCTCCCTGATGGGAATGCGCCGGAGAGAAGTTCTCTGTATGGGAATGCTTGCTAGTAAAAATTTGGGGTTTGCAGAATCTTGAGGTCACAGGTGACGCCGGACGCGCTCTGCTCCGCTTGACTCCTTTTCGGAAGGAAAAGGGAATAAATTTGCCCCCAGCTTTTCCGTTATTTCGCCTCTTTCATTTTACAACACAAAAGGAGCTCAGCCGAAACGGTTTTGTGCTGGAGGTCATAATATGAAATTTAAAAACCACATATGATTCTAGCGAGCATTAAATAGTGTCGAAGTTACTTTAAATTTTTCCCCTGTCCGTTTGTCTGTCTTATGTGAGACGCCTATGTCGAAATCCTCTTAGCATTTCCAAAAGCGTTTCTTATGAGTTAACATCAACTTCGACTATTATAGTTAAATACGACATTCCATGACAGTCTAGCAGCCTTCAAACGACATGCAATCCCGGCAAATAGCGGACATAAAAGGAAATTCAACGATCCAATACCAACATTGCACTACTTAGTGACTTCCGCCTTGGCACGCGGTTTATTCCATAATGAAAGAACCCAGACCTTCCGTACCCTTTGCCATCCATGTTGATTTTGCAATTGAAAGATGCTTATACACTTGGCTGAATCACAAATATTTACTTTGCCCATCCCACTCCAGGTTGTGTTTAGGCTTGATTTCAATTCAGAATATATTAACGCTAATCACCGTGAGTTAAAAGCAGTCATAATTTCTCATTCTTCCAAATAAATAGAAACAAAATGGATGAAAAAGACATTCCGGAATCTAGCAGAAGAGATTCTGTTTAATCCGGTTTCAAACCCGGAACTGAAAATACCAATCTCCAAACAATGGCAGTCGCCTGAGTGCACTTTCAAAGAAAGTTAAAATCACGAGATCGTAAGAACAAAGTTTGACTTCTTGACTTTAGTCCCACAACTTTGTCAGAGAAAGTTGAAAGGTGAAAGCAATACAAGTTGCATTGAACGATGCATTCAATTTTCTTTTTGTTAAACCTTGAGCCTGAATTGAATGAGCAATTAAGGTCGATGACTTTAAGAATAATTGTGACTCTTCGTCTGAGATTTGAATTTGAATAACCTCGGATTGAAAGAGTAATCTCATTTGAAGGAATGTAATAAATAAAAATGATCAAGTAAAACTTGCTTGAAAGTTTCCTATTCAAAATGAGAGACTGAAATTCATGACTGAGGAAGAAGACTTTTGGACTCCTTTTCCTGTCTTGCTCGGGGGAAAATAATGGAATTGTGCCATGCTTTCTCCTGCTTTCTCTTTCTTTCAGGTTTACCTGGAAGTTCCTCTTATCACCACTGCACAAAATAAGAACTTGCACAAACCTTCATCCCTTTCACCTTTTAAATTAACCTTTTCTTGTAAAACAGTCCATCCATCGATTTTCACAACTTTGGATTAATTCTAAATAAAAGGGACTTTCTCCATTCACAAGTCTCCCATGTCTGGCCCTAATGTAAAGCGTCGAACTGCGTCTTTTGTTATTCTGAATTAAACTTCAAAATCCTCTAGGACTCCTTTCTCCATTTAAATTATGCCGTCCTTCCTTGAAAAAAGAAGAAACATGTGAAGCTGAAATTGCTGTGCCTGTAAGTCCTTTGACTGAAAGGTGCAAGACTTGCCTGGCCCATTGCCTTGTGTATCTTTAACAAATTAACAAGCTAATTAAATTATTATCAAAGATAAATAGACGCTTACCTGTGTTTCAAGATGCATTAAGCGGGCGTATTTAATGAAGTTAGGTACGGTGATGCACTGCACAAGGTGCGTGTGACTCTTTTAAAAATGATTTAATTATCCAAACAACCTTAGAAGATATTTTTCAGTGAACAATTTATCCGCACTTGGCTGAATTCTCCGTACTCGCAAAGTTACTCAACTCCAAGTCGGCCAGCTCTGTATCGCCGTCAATCCCCAATGTTTTTGCTTACATAAAATTCAATTAGAATTTATAACAAAAAATTCTATTTCGCCGTTCACACGGTTCGAGAAGCGGCTCGAAGCCCTTTCTTCTTTCTTATTTTCTCCTCTGCTGAGTCAGGTTTACTTCTTCTCAAAACTAATTTCCAGCCACCCCCGTAAGCTTTGGGATCCAATATTTCTCTCTGTTTTATCAAGTGACATCCGACTCTCGAGTTTGCATGTTGGCTGAAGATTGAAAAGTGTATTTGAATATCTAAAAGGAGTTAGACCGAACCACCCCTGTGAATTAAAATTACGTCTTCCTTGTTCTCTCTGGAGAATCAGGAATCGGGACTTTCCACACAAATCCAATTTGGAGTTCATACAAACCGTTAAAGCTTAGGATCTAATTTGATGGGAACAAAGATGTTTCCCAGTTGAAATGAGTTGAGTGAAGACACTTTAGAAATTAGTTACAGAGAAAGCATTTCCCACTGCTCCTTTTACTGGGAAAGGTGAGGGATGATGGGCTAAGCTTTTCTATTTGCTCACACGAGAACTTTGCCGACAGGGAAGAAGCTAAAGTGTTCTTTAGAAGGAAGAGCACTGTTGTTGAAAGTAGGCGGATCGCAAAGAGTCCTGTGGCTTTGGATGATGAGGCGGCGGTGGATGTGACAGTGAATCTGTGTGGAACACCGAATTTCAAGGAAAGTAGAGCAGGCCGTTTTCACGAGAAGACTCCAAAAAGGGAAAGGAGGAAGATGAATTGTTTCTAGATTTCAACTACCAGCGCTGGGGAAAGTCCTCGAAGAAGACGCGCACGAGCTCAGCATCCAAGCATGCAAACGTACGATAAAGCCTTTCTGGTCCTGATCACCTTTGACGCTCTCCTACCTCCAATCAACGATTCTCATAAAACTTAAACTACTCTTGACTTAGTCCAGTTGGAATTAGTTCCGGTCACAAGATTACAGACAGTTTCGCTTCCGGTTTTTTCAGCTATTAAGCCCAGACTAACTTTCCGAAGCACTTGGTGCTGCTGGGGTAGGCGCTGTTTGCACAAATATTTTCGCACATCTATTCATTTCGCAAAGTAGAGGAGAAATGATGACGAGCACATATGGGTATATATGGGCTTTCCAGGGTCTTCCTCATATTTTTCTAACTGGCAGGGAAAACTTACATCTTCAACTCCGCATTTACTACCAATAAAACCTTGTGCGTGTTTAGCAACTTCAGGCAGGAACGACTTTGACTGGACATTGGATTTACGCCCACGAAACCACAAGAAGACGCCATTCACCGAAATGAAAGCCTGAGCTTCCTGCTCTATACCTGCTCCCGGGCAGGAATGTCTTTTAGCTTCAACTTGGAACCATTTCCAATAATTCATGGATGCTAATCTACAAATTGATGATGGGAAGATGGTAGTTTACTACCTGCTTTAATCAGGCTCAATTTCCTCATGGAACATTAGTGAAAGTAGGAGTTTCCATTTCTGGATCTGCGGTACTGCTTCTGTGGGTATTCTTGAAATAAGACAGAGCCAGGAGGCAGGGACCGGAGCGACTCCTTTCCTCCTTATATTATTTAGTGCTTCCAGAGATAAAGCGCAATGATGATGACAGCGATTATGAGCATCTGTTAGATTCACCATTTCCACGTACGTGGCCTTCGCCGCAGCCGTACCTGATGATGCTCCAGGTTCTTCTTCTGCCCGAGAGATAAGGGAGACGGCGGTTTCAAGAAAGAAATGGAAAGCAATCAACTTCAGCGGGGAAAGAGAAAGCGGAAGGAATAATCTTCGTCTGTTGTGTGGCTCGAATATGGGACACTTCAGGTTCTATTCAAGATGAGTCGAAAGAGGAGGCCTTTGTCTATCTCAAAAGGGCTCAAAGGCTCTCAACTTTTTAGTGTAGGAATCAAAATGGATCAACTTTAAATTAGGTATCAATACAACCTTTGGTTTAGACAGAAATGGGAAAGTCACTCCGGGATAAGTGTAGCAGTGCGCCTGATATGCATTTCTAGAATTCAATTTAAGTCTCTGTTTTTGTAATGGATTTGCTCTCCAAGCTACACAATCCAAATAGACAAGTCGTACAGGATGAATTACTTTGAAGGAGACGCCATTGCATTTATGTCTCCGATTGATGTCTCAAGTGGACGACGTAAAAAGGCGAAGAACATTAAAACCAATTGACATGAGCCACACACACACACAACTTTTGGAATGATTTTATTATTAGGAAGAAGAAAAGTTTTTGTTTGCTGTCCCTGGCACGAGTGGTGAAAGTGATCAGGCAGCGTGAATGGGTGAAAGCTGTGGTGAAAGTTGCAGGGGGTAAGTCTGATTATTTATGAAAGTGAAAGCAACGCGAGGGAAGAGTGGGAGGGCTCCTTAATTAATAAAATGCAATTAACACTCTCCCTCTATCTTCAGGGCTATTACGATCTGTAATGGGACACCAGCCAAAAACAGAAAAACCAAAGTTTCACCAACCCTTCAATCCATCCGTGTGATATTTTTTCTACTTAACATCATTTGTTCATTTTCCCAGGATTTGTGTTGCCCTGGATCACCAGGAAAGTATATTGGCCATATTACATTTCCACCGCGGGGGAGGGAAGAGTGTTCAGAGTCTTTTTCAAAGTCGTTGGTTAATTACTCAAAGTGGAGACGCGGCATTTCCACCGTCAAAGACTTTCACCTTTGATCTTCCCCTCCAGGTCAGATTTTCACCATGGATGTGTGATACACAAGTGGCAGCCATTCCCAGCCGAATATGGAGCCCCTCCTACACCTTTTACTGTCAATTTATCAAATTCAGTTTGACGTCTGGAAAGGAAATTGTGTACAGCACCACAGCCAAATAGGATCGTCCAGCTTTGTACGAAATGTCAGTGTGTGGTAGCACAAGGAACGAACGGGGATGTCTTCAATCTTCATCCAAAGTCCCTTCCTCAATTCCCTTTGCCCAAAACCAAGATTATAAAGAAATAATAGATTTTCAGGTTATCCCAAACACGCTCTCAAAACTTGCTTACACTGAAATTTCAGCTTTCACTGCAGGCTAGGTGCACGCACTTTGCAAAATCAATTTGACCTCATCTCCCCTGCTCATTGTCAAACGCCAATTCCTTTGATTCATACTAAAAAATAACGTGCATTTTGATTCCCCACAAGGATTCCATAATTTAATAATAAAAAACCATATAGGCTCTTTCCTTAAAAATTGATTTTGCAGTTGTGCGACTGAATATTTGGGTAAAGAGGAAGTTTAACTTAAGGAAACTTAAGGAAACAGATTGTAGAAACCTTCAACTTCCCTTACTCTTTCAGTTAACTTTTGACTTAACTTTAAAAAGCATGAGGATGAGCTTTGGCCGTAAAGTCCCAAAGTATATTAAATTTAATTATAAAATCAGCATAGAAACATTAAAATATTCAAAAGGAGAAAGTTGGGTGTACGTGTGCTATAATTTTATTTTCGATTCCATCCGTCAGAAGAAGAATGCGTTTAAAGACTGATAAAAAACAAGTGAATTTCAAGCACAGCGTTAATCTAAATCTGTGAATTTTGATTAATAAAATAGTTTGAGTTATTTAGAACCATAAGTGCTAACTTTCCCTTGTGCGGGAGTTCCCTTCATCAACTTTATTTTTCCAAATTGAGGAGAAAGTCAAGTGGGCCTCATCATAACTTTCCCTTGTTCCCGTCTCCTTGGGATCTTCTGGAATTCCAGTTCTCGCCTGTGAAAGCACGGAGACAACTGAAGCCTCCTCCAAAACTAAAGGCATGACACGCGGAATTGAATCCACAGAGTCTCGTCAGTACAACTGGATGAGCAAAGTACTGATTCTTCGAATCCTAATGCTCCTTATGATGGCCACTACAATTCACATTCAGCCAGACTAAAGGGCTTACAAACATACAAACATTATTCCAGGAACATTCCTTCTGAACCTTCGCTTCGCTCTGTCGCCCGAAACATTTTTTTAGACGAAAGTTTTCCCAATTTTCTAAACGCGAGTGTCAAGAGTTAAGACGTCGTCAGTTTCTTTGGTGGTAGTGGGGGTGACAGTTTCCAGTGAAAGGAAGCAAAGGGTTAATGAAAAATTGAACATGACAGTATGGTAAGGAGACTCCATGGAAATGTCCTTTCTCCAGGATACTCCATACATCTCCTTTCCCCATAAGACAAAAACTAATGTAACGTATTCATTATTCCACACAAAAACTGGATCTTCCGCTACGAAGAAACTAAAGAAGGAGCTGGATTCAAACATCATCGATTGTCTGTCACATTTAAGAGCCCTCCATTTTAAGCTCAGCCATCTGTATGACGCTGTGCCTTAAAAAAAAGTTAACTTGTGTCACCTTCGGAGACCTTAGAAAATGAGCTTGAATTCATAATTTCGAAAATCTACATTTTTACTCATCACACACGTTTCTTTCATCGCATATTTGATATGTATGCATTATAAGTTGATGTTCCCAAGATGCAAGAGGAAATTATATAAATCTAGGTTACTACAACTTGGGATTCCACAGTGGGATTCTATGTCTACACAGACTACGTAATAATATCCACCCTTAACTCAAATTATATGCCAAGGAATATGGGCTAGAAACACAGGGAATTATTATCATGCTCCATATAAACTGAAAAACAAAGGAGGAAATAATATTAAAGTCATTCAAGCGTCGGCTCCATTAGAATAAATTTATTTCTATGACCTCAACTTAAATGATGAGAACAAGCAAATAAAATCCTGTGTTGGGTAAGAGTGTGCTAGTTACACACGCTAAAGGGAAAAACGTTATGCTCAACGCCCTTATTACTCTGGCAGTAAAGAAATATAATTTTCACTAACACTTCTTGATATACTTCTCTGGAGCTGCTCAACTTGAGTTGTGTAGTGGCTAATTTAGGAAGATTTACCATTTACATAGCCGTGTTAAGTTAAAGCCACCAGAATAAAAAAAATTGTCAAGTTATACCTTATATGCATAAAGACACTTAGATTCCATATTGGATTTAAATGCTACGAAATTCTCACTATCCAATTGAGTGTGCTATTGAAGGATCCGTGCCAGACAGCAACAGTCTCCATTGGGATTCTTACTTCCAGAATTTGTTAAACAATTCCATAAAGGAATCGTAAATCATGAAAGTTATGGCGACATCGAGACACACTCGACTCAGCCTCGGAACAGTTCCCTTGTAGAACCTGCGGAAATTAACGAGACTTTATGACTCTCAGCCGCTGGAAAGAGTAGATTGCCAGGATTAATTGGAATACTTACGCTAATGCACCTTCATGCTTCCATATCTTAACAAAGCAGTCCATCGTATTTTTGTATTTCGATGCATCTAGTCCCTGAATGGGATAAAACAAATGAGGTAAGTTAAAGTATTGAGGTAATTAATCGGAGTCGGTTATATTACCTGCATCCTAGTTTTGACGACGTCAACGGGAGTATTTCCAAAGACTGATGCGGCACCGGCAACGGCACCAAATGCTCCGACAAGAAGTTTTGGAACTGGTTTGGAAGGGTCACCTCCTCGGTACCAATCTTTACAAGTCTCCATGACATAGAACCTAATGGCCTGGTTACTCCCTTGCTTAATTATTGTAGCAGACACACCCTTGTAAACTCCGCCAATACCTAAAAAAAGTTGAAGATGAAAGTTAAACATGACAGTTAAAAACAAGGTATTCAAGCAGTGATTATACCTTCGGAACGGATAATTTCCCGCACACCATGGAAGAAGCCCTTGAATCGTGGATTTGCAGATCGTTGATCATTGATAAACTTGACTTTGACCGTTTCCATTGGTGTCACGGCGAAAATGGCTTCTGCAACTCCAGCACCAAGCCCACAAAGTAAACGTTGACCAGGACCCAAGTTCCCCTTGGCATCGACACTTCGCTTCTTAAACTCTTCAAAAGCACCGAACCTAATCAATCACAATAAACTTAATTGCTTTCTTGGTTCATGGGGTAAAGCATTAGGTGGAAGAGAGACTTGCCTTACAGCAGACTTGGGTATGGACCCGTAGACGAGGACACTGAGACCTCTGTAGAGACCGAGGACTCCGTGTCCTTTCACAGTCTTTTTAACACAGTCAATGATACCATTATACTGCTTCGCTTTTCCACTCTTATCGTCCAACTGCAGCTGAGTCTTAACATACTCGGTCGGGAATGTTATACAAATCTCCAGCCCACCGGTAATCCCACCTGGGAAACATCAATGATTGTAATCACACACTCCGTTCAACATAGTTTTGATTTATATTTGCAGACCTGCAACGATTCCTTTGATGCCTTGGTTTCCATCACCACCCCCCGCCGCTGCACTCCCGGTTTTTGACAGCCAAGGACGACGAATGAACGGATTGACAAATGGATTCTTCCGACTGTCCATTATAAGTCCTGTAAACAATTACCAACGATTAGAAGCATCCTTGATCTCAGGAGTAGAGACTAGACATCATTGTTTTGACTCCAGTTCCTATCATCTGGTGATAACGGAACTATGCCAGTACACCCTGCCATTCATTTCAACTCGTCAAGATTAAGACCGGTTATGGGATTTATTAGGAGTGGGCTTGAAAATCTTGAAAATCATTGTTATCAAATGACCTCAAGCGACCTCAAACTTGGACTTTCCTCAGACACCACTTCCCATGTAACTTTACAGAGCGCTGCCATTGACAGGATGCGCTGACACCCGTGACCCTGCCGTTGACATCTCATATCTCGTGTATTATACGGTGAGAGTGTAATGAGTATGTGGCAAGAGTGTCCAAGTGTTGTGATTTTTGTTATCCTAACTTACCTGTGACCCACTTGAAGTGACCTTGTTCTAACCCGGCGTTTGACAAGAGTTGTTCGTGTCAGGAGCCGCAAGAAGCGAAAGAGGGAGAGTGTTGGTTGATGGTTAGAGTTAAATATTTAAATTGCTACTGGCAGTGGACCACTTGGCCAGTGAGTGACCAGTCAGACATGCGAAAGTAAGTGCAGTTGACTCCCTTCCACTTTGTCAGGAGAATGCCACCACCCCAAGCCATGCGCAGCCCATGCAAACACCAACTTACAACTTATGGATGGATTGATGGATCAGGTGAACTACTTGACCTTGCTGACCTTCACTTTTAGAAAACCACTTGGCGATGCAACTTGTCTAAACTTGGCCATCATGATGGCATTAAAGCGCACTCTGCACCAGGAGAAACATCAGAAAGATTTTTAATAAAATGTGCCATGATTTAAAATCTCTATAAGTAATGTTATAATCGTAATTAACATACTTTTTAAGCTTGACTGGTGGCTTTTACAAAATTCCAGGGACTGTACATATCCAGTTTAGTAAACAAGTTTACACGATGATTTAAAATCTTAACGGTTCTCCAGACAGAAGGGCCAGTTAACAGAAGGGCCTGTTACCAACCCGGTGTTGTATTGGCAAGGCGTCGCATCCGCCTAGAATAAAAAAGGGATATTTTTGAACGATTGAAATGGTAATATGATTGATTTAGAATACCTGGTATTGCGATCCTGATCCCGGATCTTCTTTTCCATTTCCGCATCTGTAAGTGTTTCCAGAAAGGGTGCCCAGGCATCCGAATCAGAGGGATGCCTGAACGGGATTTCTACAGTGGATAACGGGGCCTCGCTAAAGGCGTAAGTTCTCTGGTGCCAGGATAGTTGACCTCGTATTGAATAGGCAATGGCGGTCACAAACTCACCACCCAATCCCAACTCAGCACAAAGCCGCACCGCAAACTTTTCGGGGCTATTGTGCTTCTCGCTCAGATCCCACTCGATCTGATCCACGAGAGAGGTATTCCCCACGTGGATGTTTAACTAGAAAAACATTTTGTCAATGTCCATATTCAGCCGGGACTGGAGAAAGAATTGAAATGTTAGACAAGAGGCAAATAAAAGGTCAATCACATTTACTTAGCGAGGAAGTTTCTAAATGTCAGGTTCTAAATGCGTGGAAACCAAAGTCACAGCAACATTCAAAGATTAATGTAACAGAAAGGCGTGAGCATACCTTCACTATTACACGCTGATCACTTTGGTCCTCCAGAAGGTTGTCTGTAGGGTATGCGTCAATTTGCTGCCGGATGGACTGTGCAATTGCTGGAATGAAGATGAGTGGGTTCAAATCGAGATCGTCGCAGAGAATATTCGCAAACTCCTCTGGAGAGATGAGTGTTTCTAAAAATAAAAATCAATACTTGTGACCAACCGCCCCATTTAATACAGTATTAGCATTTAGCAATATAGAAAATGCCTTTGAGCTCACCATTCTTATTCCATGTGAATGTATCACGAAGTTTTTGGCCGTCCAACTCCATATCCAAGCGTATTGGAACTAAGACTTCCGGCTGCTGTGCATTTTCACTAACAGAATGTGGATCAGTGTCATCATAGCTATACACAGGAATCATAAACATTACAAATTCAAATCCATTTTATTATACTTATTATGATGAGAACTTACCATGTACCAAATGTACGGACTTTCTTACTAGAAACCCTGTTTCTTGTAATTTGTGTGGCTTGAGGAACAGCATCTAGATGGGAACTGTTGGGTAGGGACGGAACCCATTGAGTCGGCTTCCGCGGTTTTGATTCCCTTAGCACTGGAGTCTCTAACGACGAGACGGAAATGGCCTTGTACGCTTCATCGTTCCCTTCAATGATATCATCCACTTCTGTAGCTCTTAGAAGAGAAATATTTGACGATAATACATGCTGACTCAAGCCTAGACATGAAACAGAGGAATTAATTGTACACTTTGTTGAAGTCCTTCATCGTATTTATATAGATAACTCACCCAGATCTCCTAGACGCCTCCTTTCATCTGAATTGACACTCCTTCGTGTCAATCCGGGATATCTCTTGTAAATTGAACCCCTGAACATCCGCAGATAGTTACCAACCTGGAATTACAGAGAATAGAAGATAGAGTACAAAATCCTGACCAGGAGCATTCCAGAGTCATTTGATTTGAGAATGTAACAAGTTCGTTCGTGTAAGATTAAGATAATTGATGACCCATGTCAATACGGAAGGAACTGGTTATTTTCTGTAAGTCCCAGTAGACACTGTCCATTGTCACGGGAAGAAAGACAAGGAAGTAACACAGAAGGACTGTAACTGATTACAAAATAGCTAAACTAACGAAAACTGTCAAATGGAGTGGAAAGGTCAATTGACTTGCCTCTGACCCGATACAAAAATACTCTCCATTTTCCTCCAATTGGAAACTAACTGGTTTGTCTCCGTAGGTTCTTAAAGTGGACATGGAGGTGGTCAGGGTCCCACCGGGGTCACCTTTGAGGTCAGACGAGGACAATGGAAATACAAAAAGGAGATAAATACAAGAATAAAAAAAAATGCTTGGGTTGAAACCGGGCTTGCCGCCGGGCGGCAGCACCGGAAGGCCTTTGGAGACAGCCAAAAAGTGTAGAACTTTTTTCTACTGGAATTCTGGAAAGAAGCGATGAATTGGAAATGGTTTCAATTAATTGATTTTACGAACAATTTACCCGACGACAAGGCATCACAATTTTATTTCCAAAGGACTGAACGATTAATTTGATTAATGTAGAAGTCATTACAAAATTAAGTGTGCCTCACTTTTGGCATCATTCGTCACAGTCTCAAATCCTGAATTCTAAACATTTCCAATTTTTCCATTTTCGTATTATTTGCATTGTTATTGCAGGTGTCGGTTTGGCTTTGTTGGCCAAGGATTAGTTCAATCCTGGGCAGCAGAATTAGATCATCTTCTTAGGGAGCTGCAGCTCTCGAAGTGAGTTAATCAAAATATATCTGGAGAAAATAAGGTAGAGCTGACGGTACCATGTCAATTGAGACTTGTGACATCGCATCCCAGCCTAAAAATGAATTGGTAAATTACTTTTCCCCCTTAATATCAATAAATCAATCGCAAAGGAACTTACCACAACATCAGATCGTTGCTTCCAATTGACGACATAGACGTAGTCACTTGTGTAGTATGAAATGAAAGTATCAAATATGCCGAGACAATACTTCCTGAAGACATTCACAGAATCCAAAAGGAAGACTCGGACATCTAACAAAAATAACAATTAAACTTCGTTAAATTGCGTTAGACACAGATGTAACTCACTCGGAGGTGGTTGTGCCTGGTAAATTAGCCGCTTGACTGCATTGCAACAAGCAATGTGATTTTTATGCCCACTTACTCCTGCCCCGTCAAACGTAATCACCTGTTTATACAGAATCCCTTCGGATTTAAAAATCAAATCATTCCATAAAAAGTCAACGTACGGTATCAATCCTATGTGATATGACATGATTTTCTATCACGCGACAGACAAGTTCAACCGACCAGTCCCTATCCGGGCCGTCTTTTAGCTCATCGAATTTTATCAAAGTGATGTTGGACATGGGTAATCCCAAACGGACACAACTTAGCCAGAGTTCTTCCCGTCTCTGGGATCCCTTCCCTTCGTAATCACCTAGAAAAATAGCAGAAATCATTTAAAACCCGGTTCGAATCAAAATCCGTTTCCTTAGCTTTTACCTTGAGAAAGACATAGGACATAAACATGATTTTTCATCTTTTTGATAATGTTGACGAGGAGTGGACCAAAGAACATGACCTCGTCATCCGGATGGGCAGTGACAAGGAGGAGACGCTTTGATGTTGGTAATTGCTTTGTGAACCAACCACGGGTTTTGGCTGTGAATAAGAGGAGTACGAGTAGACATCCAATTAGGATGGAGGTCAGATGTTGGGTCAAGAGGCTACTCAGCAGTTGCCAGAGCCAAGGGACGGGTGGTGGGAAACTATCCCACATTATTTCTGACTAGAGAGAAAAGGGTAACTCTTAATTAACAATTACATTAATTAATTTACAAAAATTACTACAAAAATCTGCCTCTTTTTCAAGCCACCCCACAGAAAAGTCAAGCGTCCAAAAAAGCAGGAAGAAATCTGAAACTCAAAAAAATCCGGGTCCAAAAGATTTGAATTTCCCGCTCCCTCTTCCCCCGAAATAGAACAGAGTGCGTCTGGAATTACTTAATTCAATTAGTTAATTAAAATAAAGAAAAAGCCATTTTTCATGGATTTCTGAAGCATTTCTGAATTCCTTTGTAGCCTAGCTGAAGCCCATATTCCCAACAAGTGTTCCAGTTTAATAAGTCAATTTCTAATAAGGATTTTATAATTAATAAACAAATATTATAAAAAATGGAGTACGAAGTCCCTCAAACCAACCAATAGTAATTGGCGTCTCGTCAAATTAACTAGCAATTCAAGAGGGGTACAACCAGACTCAAGTAAGTATAACTACATGCTGCTACACTCATGACAAAATCCTCCTCATTAATTACCACATTGCTCTACCATTCGTTTCTGCTTAAGAGACCGTATGACCAATGAAAGCAGCGGTGTTTGTTTGTCCTCGAGGACGAGGACCACCGGCACCACCACCGCTCTTGCTCATGTCACCGACATCCGGACCAGGAGGGCCTTCCGCCTTCCTCACCACCGAAGAACCCTTGGAACGCGGCTTTGTGTCCTTGCAGTCGGAACAGTACCACTTGCCTTTTGGAGCCACGACTACACCAACGCACTCGAAGTGGAACCATTGATATGGGCATTCCTTCCCGTCACATCCAATCATTTGGCTCACGTTATCATGCGGGCCACGACAGATGCAGTACAACTTCTCTTCTGGATCCGCTGGGACATCAATTGGAGCCAAGGGGACTGGAATAATGGGCTTGCTAGTCTTCACCTCAGTCACCTTCATTCGGGCTCGACGAGCTTTGGCTGGCTTTGAAATATGTTCGGTAGTCCTTCCCCCTTCAGTGGGGATGAGAGTAAGATTGTTCGTAGTAGTAGTGTTTGAGATCGTTTGTTGAAAATTTGAATATTCGGGCATCATGACTTGATTCATAGAGGGAAGGAGAGGAGTCGGACTGGTCACCATGTTTACTGCTCCTTTACTCTTGTGGGCTTTCGGTAGGCCGGTTCCAGGGATGGGTCCAGGAGAGGTTGTGGAATGTGTCACAGCTCCACGGCTAATGGTAAATGTGCTCTTCGGGACTGTGCTGAGACTCGTTCGAAGACTTCCCTTCCCAGTAATTTGAGTATTGCCAATCATGATGGAGACATTGGGGTCGTTCTCATTAAGAAGCTCCTCGACATTCCCAATTGTTCGACGGACAATGAGTGGTTTGATTGGGCTGCGAATCATCCCAGAATTTTTGGACATGGGTGACTTGGGCTGGGGCTCAGGACGAAGTTCTTCCAAATCGTTGACACCCTTCACTTCCTTCAGAAGAAATTTCTCGTTGCCAGCCGTCCAGGGATCCTCCATATGTGGAGGAATGGTAATGATTGAATCTGTCAACTGCCTCTTGTGGAAAATAGCTTCGGAATCAGAATCCGATGTGTAGAGATCATCTTCGAGAATAAATGCATCTGAGGGGTTTTCAAAGTGCTTCATCACCTCGGCCACTTCACGTCCTCCAAATGAAGCCTTCCCTGGTGAGAATAGGAAAGGCGAAGATTTAGGTCGCTTGTTCTTCACCTTTGGAGGACGACCTTTTCCTCGCTTCACTTGCGGGGAGGAGTCGTCTGTTCTTCCTTTGGGTTTCCGTCCTCGTTTCTTTGGAGCCTCATGTACGAACGGGACTTTCTTCATCTTCTTTCTCTTAACCTTCAACTTTTTTCGCTTCTCTGGGCCCGGGCCTGCATCACTGGACTCCGAATCGCTTGACGAACTGCTGCTGGAGCTACTTGAGCAGCTACAATTACTGTCACAGCTTGTGCAACTTGAGGTAGAGGAAGAGCTAGGAGAGGCTCGCTTTCGTTTTCTACGCGATTCCACGTGGTTTGCCTTTGAATCAGACTTCCCAGAATGTGAGTTTTTATATAGAAACGACCGGGCGTAGCTATGCTCGAACAAAATATTGCTCAAGATTGAGTCCAATGAGACATGACCCGGGAGGCTGGGGCGTTCAAACAGTGGTTCCGGATCAGACATGTTGAAATCATCCAAAGGATTGAGGAGTGGGGACAACGGAGATAAAGGTTCGTCAAAGGTAGACTTCTCTTCAAACATCATTGACGTGGCCGTTGAACTCAAGTCGAGCCTTGGCGTTGCTCCTGGGAAGGTAGTAGTTCCAGTATTCTCGAACTCAATAGGAGCATATGGAAGACTGAGAGATGGCAATTCTGAAAAATTAAAATATATTATAGAACTCAGTTAAACTTATATTAATTATAAGCTCTAATTGAAATTAAAGACGAATGTCTAAGAAGATTTACCCAATAAGACAAAATCTGGGGTAGGAGCCGATTGAGAGTTTAATAGGGCTTCCGAGGGCGTTGCAACCAAGGGCGCTGCTGCCGGTTGAGTTGTCAAAGTATCACCACGAGGCTCTCTTGCTTTAACTTCTTTCGGTTCCGCTTTCCTAACTGGAATCGGCTTCAACGTCGGACCTTGTGGTCGGTTGCCATTCGTGTTCGTGGTACGTTTTGTTCTTATTACGGGGCCGAGAAATATTGCAGCAAGGGTCCGCGGAGATTTGTTTGCATTAAGTTGAGACCGAATGTCTAAAAAAATAACAGCGTCAATGTCAATATTCACCCTCTCAACTTATAACCAACTAGTCATGCTTGCCACGAGTCCTTACCTGCTCCAACAGCTGACCAGTGCGCTTGTGGAGGGGTCCGCGGGAGAGGTACTGCAAAACCTGGGTTACGAACTGGCTTTGGATTGGTAGCCATGACCTCTTCTGGCATTTTCTTCATTTTCATATTTGTCACTTCAACCTGCTCTGATTTCTGAACTTCTTCTGGCATTGGAGGCTGGCTTAGAACCTCTGGCTCCGGAAGAACGTTCTGAATTTCCGGCTGTTGAAGAATGCTCTGAATTTCTGGCTGTTGGAGAATGTTCTGAGTCTCGGGCAGTTGGACAATATTCTGAATTTCCGGCTGCTGAAGAATATGTTGAATTTCCGGCTGTTGGAGAATGTT